>JAKSZP010010898.1:0-87416 GCA_022478985.1 Massospora cicadina | reverse complement strand
GACCTCTGCAGTGAGACCATACTGTGAGCTTTACAATGTCATGATTCCAATTTTGGAGGATAACATACCCCTGCTCAAAGCTGTTCAGTTTTTGTGCCATCTATCCTCTACCTTCCCTCTGCCTAATACAAATTAGAAACATTCCGCCGCAGTTGCCAGACCTTCTTATTCAGAGGAATTCTCCCATCCTGTTCAGATTCCGCATGATAACCCCCAGCATTATTAAATTTATGAGACGGCCCTCAGCTGAGTTACCCCCAGCAGTTCAACTTCCGCCCTGGACCTGCTTATGATAATTGTCAACGGTCCAACTACCAACCTGGGCCTAATTATGCCAATCATCAGCTGTCAATCTATCAAACTGGCCCTGGGTATGCTGGTCGCCCACAATTGAATTATCAGACTGGGTCATATTACAAAAACAAAGGATGCATACCCTATGGAGTGTGTTGAATGTGGTCACCCTGGTCACATTTCCTAAAGTTTTCCCAACTGTTGGGTCCACTACGTACAGCAGGATCCATACTACAAGGGAAAAGATGGAGCGGAATAGAGACTGGACTCTCTATCTCTGCTATCTCAACCCCAAAAGTCCCACCTGAACCTATTGTAGTTTATTTGGAAGAAGTCTTTCAGGATGACGACGGGTTTTTATACCGGAAGCTGGTTGGAAGGATAAAAATACTGACATGAGCGCAAGCCAAAGCCACGGCAGAATAAATGCCAATAAGTTCCAAAAGAATGGTGAATTATAAAAGTGGATAGGGGACACTAACTTGAATATCCTAAGACCTTCTGCTCAACCAAATATTATTATGAGCGCACACTGAGCAGTGGATATGGTGGGGTATGAAAGAACCTGGAGTTGTTACAACCTTGGTACTACTGGGAAAGCATGCACTTTGATGTGCTCAATACTATTTCCTTCTGACACCAGTGCCAAGTGGAGAAGTCATTCCACCAAAAGGCTTTGTACCAGTTTGTAAGCCTCACTTTGCTTGACATACAGTTTCTATTGATGTTGTGGGGCCCCTGCCATCTGGAGCAAACCGGTCCAAGTATATTTTGGTATTAATTGACCACTTGACCAGGTGGGCTGAGGCACGAACAATACATAATATGGGGCGGCATGGTGGCTAAGTTTGTGATGGAATTTATAATTCAGCGACATGTCTGTCCTCAATTCATCCTTATTGACAACAGGACCAACATCACCTCTCACATTTTACCCAAAATCAACGAACTGATGTCCATCCAAAGGGTTCTAATGACCCCGTATTACCCGGAATCCAATGTATGGTCAAATGGGTCAGTGGGACACTGGTGAATATACTCCAGAAGCTGGTAATGGATAGACCCTCGAATTGGATTACCCTCCTTTCCACCGCCATCTTCACCTACAACATCATCTATCACTCAGCAATGGGGAAGAGTCCTTTTCTTTACAATATGGATGGCACCCAGCTCTACCTGCACTGCTCTATGCTGTGTGGAAGATACTGATGTAATGGACCCTCAATGCTACTTGACCAACCTAACAAATACGCTAATAAAGCTGCAAACTGAAGCGTACTCGTTCAGCTTAGCCAAGAAGATAAATAATCAGGCTGTTAATCAGGTACAGTGTAGCAGGCTAGCTTAGTTCAAAGATGGGTATATGGTTCTATTCTAAAACCAGTTTGGGTTTGGTTGGAAGCACAAATTGGCCAGCGTTTGGATTGGTCCGTTTGAAATAATCAAGAAAACAGGTGTTGACGCCTATACTATTAAGGGTCCTGCAAGCGGTCAGATTATTAATCAAGTGCATGTGAAGTTCCTTTGGGCGTATAAACAATAGGAAACTTATCATCCAGTCAAAGGATGAGGTAAAGTTGAGATTTTGATATGACTGGATGATAAGCCCTAAGTAGCTACAGCAGATTGGGTGAGATTGAATGAACCAAGTAGTATGATAATATGAGTGAGATCACCTTGAAATAAGACGATAGGGCGATACCAAGCTTTAGACAAATAATTATTGGATTGCCTCTATATAAGATGATAAAGCAATGTCAACATTTGATGTATATTTGGTAATATCGCCTCTAACTAAGGTGATAGTGCTTTTAAAAATAGCATATACTGCCAGAGCTAATAGGAATATGGCAGAACTGAATAGCTAAGCTAAAGGAGTGGTATTGAGCAAAGCTACTGATATATAAGCGAGATGGGATGATTAAAAGAGGAGGATTGTTGGTAGTAAAAGAGGGTGGAAGCAAAAAGGGTTCTGCTATTTATATCTACAATAATTAAAGTAGTGTCACTAAAGCAAGTGCTTCATATTTTATTAAATATTTTACAGTTTGTTTTGAGGATTGGCAATGTCCACATTTTCCGCTGTTGCTCATTAAGATCAACCTTATGCAAAAACCTTACGGCATATCTCCACAATATTGCCAAAATTTTAACATCCCCTTTTACTGTACTGGATGAAGCGGCATTAGATGTGTGAGTTAAGGAACAGTTAGCCAAAGGCGCAATTTTTAGTGTACCTCCCCCAGTATGCTCCCCACTTCTCTTTGTGGAGAAAGCCAATGGTACTTTATTCCCATGCGTAGATTTTGGAAACTAAACAATGTCACTGTACCAGATTAGCATCCCATCCCATTGGACTATCAGATTACTCACTATGTGGAGAAGGCCCAAGTCTTCTCCAAACTGGATTTCTTAAAGGCGTTCAATCAGGTCAAGATAAAGAAGCACCAGGAGGGGCTCACCACGTTTCAAACCTGAAAGGGAATTATCCAGTTTCAGGTTAAGCCCTTTAAGCTTAAAATACACCTGCTATCTTCCAAAGTCATATAGATGCGGCCTTGGGGACATGCTGCATGTGTGCGCGGTGGCCTACATGGATGATATTATGGTGTTTTCCCCTGATCATGAGTCCCATGCAGTATACCTTTGGCAAGTGGTGGAGAGGTAAAAGGCAGCCAACCTTTTATTTTTGCCCACATTTTCAGCTGCCTAGGTTACCCGTGGATTGCTAGGGGATAATTCACATTGGCGAGTGAATTAAATATTAGCTGACCCTGATTTTGGGTTAATTATTGAGGGATTTTAGGTAATTTTTCAGGTCAGATCCATCATGATCTGGGTGAATGCTTAAGAGCTTTTTGGGCAGAGTTGCTGATGAAATGGGGCATCTGATATTTGATTATTGATTGACTATAAGGTCTACCAATTGGGATCGGTCAGCAATCACTGACTGATTGGGAGTTTAAGTAGCAGTTGCAAGGCGAGTGATGCCACCTGTAACTAGAAAATTGATCAGTTGGTTTGCAACCTGCCATAATGGGTAAATAGTCCCATTACCTAAGCAGGTTGTTAGCTAAATATGGTTGGTTTGCTGTGATTGAGTGGGAAACATTAGGGACGCATATTCTGGATCTTTCTGTTTTAGTTCTCAAGGAAGTCTGATGGAGGAATACTAATCATATGGAGAAGACCATCGCTGGTGAGACGTCAGAGGGAAGTCGATGGCAACGTCTGCCGTTTCATGGCTGAGGTTCCAACTGAGGGTTGGGCGCCAAATTCCCTCTATAAATTTCCTAACAATTTACATTTATAAAAATATTCATCCTATTGAAAGAGAAAAGTTCTTCCATTTAAAAATAAGTTCTATTCATCTTCAGTTAATTATTGTTGTCTTATACAATAATTGGGGACTCTCTTGTCATTTAAATAGTAAGGATTGAGGATTCTTAGATGAGAGGCTGAACTTGGACTGGACTTCTGCAGACTCAGTGTGACGAGAAGAAAGGCCATAAACCTCTGAATCTGAGTGTGGATCAAGTTAGATGGATCAGGGAAAAAGTCCCTATAGTTGACATCAACAGTATTTCGTGGATGAATACAGGTCTAGCGTTGGACCATATTGGGTTTATATATTCAAGTATGTATAATAGTTGTCATACTATTATTAATCAATTACCAACTACTATCAACAACGCGAATCATGCACATATAGAATCTATGCAGTTAACTTTTGGGAGCTATTAATTGGTGAAGAACCCATAATTGTAATATTTGGTACTCAGGAGAAGATTAGGCATACCAATTTTTAACAATTGGTGCTCACTACATGGGGATAAATGAGTAAGGTATGCCAATATAAGATTAATACAAGGACGCTCTAAGAAAACTTTGGGCATAATTGGCAACTGTCAACAATAACCATTGAATTCAGCTGATCATATGAATTCTCTGCCTTTGAGGAGAGAGTCCCTAAGGTCAAGGAAGGATTAGAAGATGTTTCCATTTTAAAAATGAGTTACTAGGGAAAGTAAAATCGTTAAAGAAGAAAGAAGGAGATCTATTATGAGAAATATTCTTCTTAAAAACTGAACATGAAGCGGATTGCGTGTGATTACATTCATTAAGCTCAGAAGTGAAGTGCCTAGTGAAGCAAATAGAAGAATTAAAGACTCAAAGTTGCAAATGTGAACCCTATGTGGCAACCAACGCCAAAGAAAGGATCCCAAGAACTCTAGCTGGGAAGTCAACAATTCCCAAAAATATTCCAACTGCATTCACAGCCATTTTGGAGATGACCCCTAAAATCACTCCTTAAGTCAGTCAGGTAGCTGAGCCAAGAGAGGCAGCTATAGAAACTTCGAAGGAATTTAGAGATACGCCTAAATTACCCACATTTTATTGGGATAACGCCCCTGCGTTCTTCCTATTGTTTGACATGACTATGTTCAGGTATGGCAATTGGCAAAAGCTTTGACGAAGATGAAATTTTTGGACACAGACTGTCAAAAATTGGTGTTACCTCATCTAGAGAGGGGACAGATCGTCTTACTCAGAGGCCAAAACTGACACAATGAAAGAGTTTGTAAGGGGTGGTGTGAGCTACCCCACCCGCAGTCAGGCCCACTCCTGTGGTGCTTAGATTCACGCAGCCCCAGTGTGCCGGGGGGCAGTACCATAGGTTTCATCCCATAAAGTTGCCTGCACTGGGTGCCCTAATAAGCACACAAAACTCAAAGAGTTTGTAAGTCCCATGTGTATGTCAAAGCGCAAACAGGAATTCATGTGATTCCAATATAAGAAGATGAGACCTTAGCGAATTTCTCTGACCAGTTCTACCAAGATTCACAGATTTTGGTAAGAGAAAAAGTAATGGACAAGTTTGATGCACGGATCATGTTACAATTGGCCCTTTGGCCCTATTGCAATTTACATTGAATGATGTCTTCCATGTTTGCAACCAAAATTACCACCTCAAAAATGGTGGATCATTTGAAGATACTAGGAGCCACATCTGAGGCCCCTAATCAAAGCTTCAAGCTGAGTCCAGTTTAAAATTCAAATTCTACAAGGGTGACTGAGAGTGCTAAGGAGTCCAACAATTGAACTGTGCCAGTAAATAAGCCAGAGGAGTTCAAGCGGACAGACAAGAAAGATAAATGTTGTCATCAGTGCGGAGGGAAGGGTAACTTCGCTGCTCAATGCTATAGCAAGAAGCCAAAGGAGCATATCAATGTGGTATAAGCAAAAGGGTCCAAACCTGCACACAAGTCAGGAAAAGGGACCATAGCCTATATGGGGAACAGTCTAGAACTGTGGTTAAAACTGTTCCCCCAGTATCTTAAATGAAGAAATTGACATTAGTGATCTGTTCAATGATGATGATGCACCGGGCCAACTTTATTAAGTGGTCAATTTAGATGACAATGCGGTAATCAGATCAGGAGCAAAGGGGATCAACCCTAAATAATCAAGAAGGTCACTCGCCCATATGTATGACAACTAGCGGACAAGATTCAATCCGCAGAGAATCCAGAAGATCGGGATAAGGTCAAATTAGATGAGGCAAATCTGTCTATTCCCCTTAAGCACAATTATAAATCATTTCCTGATCTATCAGATCAAATAAATCACATCCTCTATTTGGCAAATAACACCGCTATACACTCAGTAAATACGATTTTGCAATACTCTTAGTGTAAGTATATTGATATACTGGTCAATTGAGTATGGGTGCGGGCAATAATTGACAGTGGAGCGCCTATCAATATTGTCTCAACTAAGCTGGTGAAACAGATGAGAATCTCTCCTGATTTGGAGAATAAGAAAGAATATGGACCCACTGGGAAAATACAACCATCTCATGTGTAGCGTATAGCACTTTACCACTCAGATTTGGATCTTTAGTTGTATCCACCCCAGCAATAGTTTGTGCCATTCAAAGCTACAATATTCTGAGTGGGACCAAGTTTCTAATAAAGTACGGAGTAAAATGTGACTTTAAAGATAATACATTGACCATATTGGGTCAGACACTACCTCTAGTTTATCATAGAGACGGGGAAACACCACTGACCAAGAGATACAATTTCTACAATCTGATCTACAATGATGGCATTATCCTGATTTAATACCAATTGGTTGGGAGAAAACGAAGAGAAATGCTGACAGAAATCAGGAAAATTGGGGAATTCTGCTACAAATCAAGAATTTGAGTACCGTACCGCCAGGATTGCATATCAGTTGATACAGTATTGATGTTGGAGATACCCAAGCTATTGTATGGAGAGGTCAGTAGCCCCTGGAAGAAGTCCAAAGTAGAGCCATGGGTGGCTCCTGGAATAGTTATGCCAGACCATGGAGAAATTTAAGTTCTCCTGGCGAATTTTAGCAGAAACTGATGAAGATTGGTAGAATCAGATCACGCATTTGTCCATCTGATCCTGAAGGCGGAATTGAGGAAATTCCATGATTTTGGGACCCTCAATGGGATGGGATTTCCAGAAGGGGTGGCTGAGAATATCAATATATTAGTCGATTGAGAGCAATTCACTGATCTGATGGAAAGACAACAGGATGGGGTGCTCAAATTATCTGAAACGTATCAGGAAATCTTCTCCCAGAACAATCACAATTTGGGATGTGCAAGGAATGTAATCCATAAAGTCAACACCGGGGAAATTTACCAATAAGAATGGGACCAATTTGACATATAAAGGTTGCTGAAGTGATAGTGAAAAAAGAGATCAGCAAAATAGTAAATCACAGGCTTCTAGTTCCATCATTGAGTCCCTTGGAGAGCCCTATCCTGATGTGAAGAAGAAGGAGGCTCTAGTCAAGTGGTGATCAATTATCAGAAGCTGAATAAAATAATGAAGAAGGATTTGTATATACTATCATGAATTGACAATGCATTAGATTGATTGAGATAAGTGAAGTATTTCTTCGCAATGGATCTGATATCAGGATATTGGAAAATTGATTTGCCAAGTGAAGATCAGGAGATATGCGCGATAATCACCACGCAGGGGTTATACCAACCAACTCAGATGACCCAAGGTCTTTGCAATGCACCTGCGACGTTCCAAGGGTCCATGGACGCATATTAAATGCCTTGAAGTTGTCATGCATCCTGGTGTACTTGGACAATATCAATGTGTTCAGCAGGACCTTTACTGACCATTTACACCACTTGGAAGAAGTCTTCAAGAGACTGTCTGAGCTAACCTGAAGATTAAGCCGAAGAAGTTCCACTTATATAAGAAAGAGTTGGAATATCTGGGGTTGTCATGAACTCTAGTGGACTGCAGCTGCAAAACCAGAATATTGAGGCCATCGAACAGATGGCCATCCCAAGAGGTACCCAAGATATCCAAGTGTCCTTGGAATGTTCTGATATTACCAAAGATTTATATGGGATTTCATGAGATACACTGAGCTCTCTTTCATTTGCTGTCTTATCTGAAGAAAGGATTCGTTTGGAGTGAAGAGGCACAGAGTTCTTTTGATGAGTCACACCAGTATCAGATAGATTCTCCAATTTTTGAATTATCAAAATTAATCGAGAATTTATAGTACAGACCAATGCTTTCTTAACAGTGATCAGCGCCATCCAGAGTCAAGTAGATAATCTTGGGGACGAGCATCAAGTAGCTTATGTTATCTGGACGTTATCAGCAGCAAAACAGAATTACACCGTTACTGAGTGTAAATGCCATATGGTGATTTACGCCTGTAAGCAGTTTCAAGTGTATATTCATGGTATGCGCTTTAAGGTGATGGACCACTCTTTTCTGCATTGTCTGAATAACCTAAGAGAGAAGAAAGGACGTTTGACCCAATGGGCATTGAAGGTTTAGGCTTATAACTATGAGATAGTTCACCAAGCAGGAGCTTCTCGCCAGAATGTGGATGGCTTATCAAGGTTACCAATGGTCCAAGTGGTATACCAATAGGCTGATGAGCTGTTCCAGAGTGGTGTCAGGATTCAAGATAAAAATTGTATCAAATTCCCATCTTCTGAATCTGGCCATGCCAAATTGGTCATCAAACCTAACCAAGCTAAAACTCTTTCAGGATCATCCTCACCTATTCCTGAGTCACGTGGAGCGGCCTTTCCACCCATTCAGTCAGGTGAGCGATGCTATCCATTGAGGACGCCCTCAAGGAGGCCATTCTGGAAGATCAGTAAAGATCCTGATTGGATGAGGCTCCAAAGATCCTGAAGGCACCGAGTCCCAATGCACCCTATAAATATCGAAGCCTTTTAATTTAATAAATTATTTGGTATTCTAACTCATTTTTCCATTTCCTCCTCGGTGCTCTTTTCCAATTTTTCCAGCTTTGAGCCACCGCGAACCCCAGCGCCAGTCCAAAGAACTGTAGCGCTGACAGAAGTGGTGCTCACTACAGGGGGCTCCGAGCTGACCCAAGTGAAAACATCTATCACAAAAATGGAAACCAATAGCAGCCCTGACGACCAAACGACTGGTCAATTGAGGAGCATTACTCGATGGGTTAGTACTTCACAGTATGTAACGCCACCCTCACAGCTGGAAAGGCTAGAATTCCGTGCCACCTTCCAACTCTTGCTGCCCTCCCTAGATGGGAGCCAATACCAACTTCAGTTCAAACATACCAATGATGTTCAGCAATTAGTCCACAGCATCTACACTGAGGGCGCCCGCTCCAGCCACTCCCACGCCTCCGCCATACCATCCACGATGTGGGACCTCTACACCTCGGCTGTATTACCTGCTGGGGAGCTTACTTTAGGGCTTGATCGCTACCTTTGTAACTTCATATACCCCACAATTCATCACCTCCTCCAGTTAGTCAGATTACACCATCAGGAGGTCTCCTGGCACCTAGGGCTCACCCAGAATTTACATTCCTATATTATCAACTTCTACGACGCTGCCTCCTCCTTTGTGCATGACAATCGTGAAGCTATTCTCAATAACTGATGATTAATCAATGAGATCTGCAATCAAGTTGTGGTACTAGATAGCGGCATCTCTGGCTACCTCAAGGAGCAGTTTCACCAAAACGCCCAGCTGTTTGAAGTGACATGGACC
The DNA here is from genome assembly GCA_022478985.1 of Massospora cicadina. Classification (NCBI taxonomy): domain Eukaryota; kingdom Fungi; phylum Entomophthoromycota; class Entomophthoromycetes; order Entomophthorales; family Entomophthoraceae; genus Massospora; species Massospora cicadina. The sequence continues at coordinate 78,048 of JAKSZP010010898.1, read as the reverse complement.
CAGCGTTTACAACAAGTTGAAGAACTGGTATGGTCCCTACAGCAGCACTACTGAGAGCTGGCCTCTCATGACTACCCCCCACGGGTGCTGGGCCAGAAGGGCCTAGGGGACCTGAAGGCCCCAAAGGGCGTCAAGGGCCAGCCGGACCTGAAGGACCATGAGGGCCTCAAGGGCCCCCAGGCCCTCCAACCTCAGGCGAACCTGAAGACCCCTGGCAAAGGGATATAATAACCACCCTGGCTGCCTTGCGGGACCAGATCCAAAAGGTGGCATTGGGGTGCAAGCTCTGATCTGATGGTGTCCCCCTTGACCCCAGGGTCTCCATCAAAGCGCTGTCAGATGAGATGGATAACCTCAGCGCTTTCATGAGGCTTACCGATGCTCGCATCTCCCATCTTGAAACAACATGTCGTGGGTTTGAAACCCAGTTGGCCACCATCAAAAACCAGCTCCAACAACAGAACGCCGAGATTCAATCCTTAAAGGAGCAGGTTGCCAGCAAGGCGTCCGCTTCCACCCTCAGTCAGAATTGGGACTACATCCAAGAGGACTTAGAAGGCTTGCGGAGGCGGTTAGATCAGTGGGTTCCTCAAGAATATGCAGAAATGGAGATCTCAGAGCTAATACCTATCCCAGGCGTTAACACCCTTTCCACTCCTATTGTCACTAACTTTAAACCTAGTTTCAAGGAAAAGTTCACCCCCAGATGGGAGAGTATCGCCTCCTTCCTGTATGCCTATGAGAGTTCCATGGAGGAGGCCACCAATCAACAAAAGGTGAAGCATATCCACTCCTGCCTAGACAGCACCGCCCAGGAAATCATGACTCCCCATCTGAAGGAGTGTAACACCTGGGAACAGGTCCGCACCACCCTGATCCAAGAGTTTGGCAGTAACCAAACCTTGGCCAACCAGAAGCAAGCGTTCATGGGCATTCAACTTAACAAAGGAGAAAACCCTATGGAGTTTGCCAACCAGTTCTACGCTCAGGCACAACCTTTGGTTACAACGAATTGTATCACTCTGGATGATGCCATCATCGCCATCATCTCCGCCTTGGGGTCCTATCCTGAGGTCCAAATGCACATGATCGGGCAGAAGAATGGGTTCACTTGTATCAGAGAGATTAAGGAGGCCCTCAACGAGATCCCTGCCACGATCCTGCACTCTAAAGCTGCATCCACTGGCCCCTCTAACCGCCCTAGGGTCCATGTAGTTGAGAACTAGAAAAAAACCCCGTCCTTGGTGCACCTATTGCAATGGCTTTAGGATTAGCGCTAAGACTTGTTGGAAAAATTTAGCTGAGGAGGCGGGAAAAGGGCAGTCAGCATGAAGGACGAGGCGCTCCATGCTGACACCCCTGTCCAGCCTCAAGTATTCCCTACACAAACCAGAAGCCATTAACTCTGAGGAAGTAGCTGCGGTATCTGATGACAATAAAGACATTGATACTGCTTACTCTTCTTCTGATGATTCTCCCATGTTCCTTACGTTGCCGCCTCAGTTTGGAAGTTTGGTCACCCAAGTCGCTGTCCGGGTCCACAAGATTCCAGTTTATGCCATATTTGACAGTGGCTCCCCCGTGAACGTTATCTCTTCCAAGCTGATGAAACGCATTAAGGTCGCCCCCAATATGCCGCACTACATGGAGTATGGCATGGCTGGCCCCCAGTGCACCCAGTCCATGGGGGCCTATTCCTCTTTACTGATTCAGTTCAGAAAGCTCACTTTTGATACAACCGCCATCACTTTGGACAACACTAGCTATGATCTGCTCCTTGGGACCCAGTTTCTTTGAGACTATTTAGATGTTATCCACTATGATGGTGGTTTTCTCTCCCTTTTAGGACATCGAGTCCCTCTGGTTTTTGAGACTGCCCATGATTCTAGGGCTGATGTCAAGGCCCAAGCCTGCCTACTGGAGACCAAAGGATGAATCAATCAGCTCAAGTACCACATCCGGGGCTCTCAAGTCTGGCTACCCCTCCTGCTGTGGATGGATCAGAGGGGATGCCAATTTATTTGCCCTGGGTAACTACTGTATCCCCCAAAATCCCAAGTTGTTGTCAACACCTGGGTCCACGTCAACATTCCCTTGGGGTATTTACTGGAGGTCCAAGGCCTAAATAACCCATCTCCCAAGGAAGTGCTGACCTGCCCTGGAATCCTTGATCCAGCATATGTCAGATCAATATCAGTGTTGCTATCCAACCTGACTGACAAACCAAAAGTTGTAGGTCCTAACCAACCCACTGCTTACATCCGCCTGTTACCAATGGGGGCTGTTGCTGACATCCAAAGCTTTGGGGACTTAAGGGACTTTGGCTTAGAGTCACCACCCTCAGTTAATTTGGTCAATGCTAACATAGGAAAGGACTTCTCTGATGAACAGCGACTTAAAGTCCAGGAGCTCCTGGAGGAATACTCGGATCTATTCTCCACTTCAACCTACAATTTTGGAAGGATGAATGGAGTCCTCCACCATGTAGAAACTGGGGACGCCCCCTTTTCAGTCCTGGCCTTACCGCAAGAGCAAGGTCAAAGAGGCCCAGGTCATGGTAGAACTCAAACAGCTGCTTGACGCAGGGCTCTTGGTCCCTTCACGTAGTCCTTGGTCTTCCCCTCATTTGCTGGTCCAAAAGAAGGATGGCAAGCACTGGGTGGTGATGGATTATTGACAACTCAACTCCATCACCAAGAAGGACAGCTATCCTCTGCCCCAGATTGATGATTCCCTCCATCTGCTTGCGGGTTCCCAGTACTTCTCAGCCATGGACCTCACCAGCAGGTATTGGCAGGTTGAGCTTGCTCCCAAAGACTGAGCCAAGTGTGCTCTAATCGCCCATGAGGGGCTGTTCAAGCCCACCCGGATGCCCCAAGGCCTCTGCAACGCCCCAGCCACGTTCCAGCGCGCCATGGATGGGATCCTTGGGGACCTGAAGCTCTCCTGTGTCCTGGTCTATTTGGATGACATCACCATTTTTTCACAAACTTTTAACGGACATGTTGAACATCTTAAAAAGTCTTTGAGCATCTCTGGAAGGCCTCCATCAAGCTCAAGCTCTTGTAAGTGCTCCTTTTTCCAGCCTGAGCTAGAGTTTCTAGGCCATAAGGTCTCTAAGCGTGGCATTCAACCTATCCCCAACAAAGTCAACGCCATAAAAAAGATGTCGTGCCCCCAAAGACTATGAGATATTCAAGTCTTTTTAGGTATGGTGGGCTATTACTGTCAGTTCATCCCACGGTTTGCTGACCTCGCCAAGCCGTTTTTCTACCTTCTACAAAAAAAATGTACCATTCAAATGGCGACCTGAGCAGGAACAGGCCTTCAATGCTTTACGTATGGCCTTATGTACTAAACCTGTTCTAGTTCATCCCCATTTTGACAAGCCTTTCTTGCTGTTCATAGATGCTAGCGACGTTGCCATCAGGGCTATCCTGGCTCAGCATGATGAGAACCAGGTTGATCATCCCATAGCTTATTTTAGAAAGACCCTAAGCAAGGCTGAGCGGAACTACAGTGTCACCGAGAGGGAATGCCTAGCAGTTCTCTTAGCTATCAAGCATTTCTGGCCCTACCTCTACAGAACCCATTTTACTATTATTACCAACCATTCTTCCCTTTGATGGCTGCAACAAATGAAAGACCCAAATGGACGGTTGGCCAGGTGGGCCCTATGACTACAAAGCTACGACTTCACCATCATCCACCGCGCTGACACTATTCACCAAAATGCTGACGGACTCTCCAGGATGCTGGCATTAGCAGTTCTGACCCCAGAGGAGGATTGGCTCTATGACTTGATAGGACAGCCCAAACAATGGGAACTGGAATCCCCACAGGTCCAAGCCAAACTCTGCCGGATGACTCAAGACACCCAGATCAAGGATGGGCTACTCTACAAGAAAGTTAACAAGAGGTGGCTCCCCTACGTCCGGCCTTCCTCTCATACTGACATCATCCTGGAAGGCCATACTACTGTTGGGCATGGTGCGGTCAAGAAGACCCATGAGTGGCTGAAGTCACGCTGCTACTGGGACTGAATGGTCAAAACCATCCAAGAAGTTCTGGAAGTTTGTATGACCTGCCAATCCCAAGACTGGGCCAACCCTCAATTTCAGCACTCCATTGTTGCGCTGACCAAACCTTTCAATGTCATTAGTATCGACGTGGTGGGTCCCCTCCCCACTGGGCTTCATGTTCACAAGTATATTATCCTTGCCATAGAACATCTAACTAAGTGGGTCGAGGTGATCTCAATCTCTGCAGCCACTGCTAATGCTACTGCCCTATTTCTTGTTCGCTCCGTTTTCACCCAGCATGGGTCTTTAAACCTTGCTCTCGGACAATGGTTTGAACTTCACTCTCAGGTAGTACAGGAATTAACTTCGTTATTTGACACTATTCAGAGTTTCGCTGCTCCCTACCACCCTTCTACTAACAAGGCGGTAGAACGGGCTAATGGAACTCTTGTCTCCATCCTACAGAAGTTGGCTGCCTCAGATCCTGCCCGCTGGAACCATTATTTGCCCAGCGCCTTGCTTGCCTACCGGGTAAGCTATCACTGTGTCATCAAAACGTCCCCATTTGAAGCCCTGTATGGGCGGGCAACTCAGCTATATAGTAGCGTCCAACCCATGCCTGAAGCCTCCACCCCCTGAGAATGCCAATTTAAATATGAGGGCTCTAGCTGATGAAATTGTCCAGCTCCAAGCCCAAGCCACTCAAGGCATTGTTACCACCACTGGAAGAGAGACATCACAATCAAATCTTAGATGACCTTCCTTACCAGAATTTCAACTAGGTGACCTCATTCTCTTTTATCATCATTGACCTGGAGGCTGACAGAACAAGCTCGATGTACTGTGGTCTGGACCCTACAAAGTTATACACAAGGTGAAGTCTGAGTACTCCATTGCTGACATCAGTCAGGGGACTGTTGTAAACCGGGTGCATGGTCAGTTCCTCTGGCCGTACACCCCCTCTGGCAGGATCTTGAAGGGGGCCTTGTCAGGATTCAAAATAAAAATTGTAACAAATTCCCATCTTCTGAATCTGGCCATGCCAAATTGGTCATTGAACCTAACCAAGATAAAACTCTTTCAGGATCATCCTCACCTATTCCTGAGTCACGTAAAGCGGCCTTTCCACCCATTCAGTCAGGTGAGCGACGCTATCCATTGAGGACGCCCTCAAGGAGGCCATTCTGGAAAATCAGTAAAGATCCTGATTGGATGAGGCTCCAAAGATCCCAAAGGCGCCGAGTCCTGATGCACCCTATAAATATTGAAGCCTTTTAATTTATTAAATTATTTGGTATTCTAACTCACTTTTCCTTTTCCTCCTCGGTGCTCTTTTCCAATTTTTCCAGCTTTGAGCCACTGTGAACCCCGGCGCCAGTCTAAAGAACTGTAGCGCCAACAGATGGGTCCACTGATGATGAGCACAGAGGGAGTCAAATATATAATAGTCACAATTGACCATACCCCAAATGGATGCCCGCAAGTCTTGTTAAGTGACAATGGAATGAATTTCACATCTCATGTGATCCCAAAATTTGAACAAGATATTGGGTATCCAAGGAGTTGTGTCAGTACCCTATCAGCCAGATAAGAAAGGACTAATAGAACGAGTATATGGAGCGCTGGCCATGACGCTGAGGAAGCTGGTCGCTGGGAGAACTTCTGCATGGAAAAATACCTCAGTTTGGTGATGTTTTCATATAATATCAGTTACCATATGGCAATGGAAAAAACGCCATTTAATTGTTGTATGTAAGGAAGGCCGCGTTATCACTAATTTTATATTTGGTGGTTGAACCAACATCAGGGATGAGTGCAAAGCAGTACTTGCTCCAACTTACAAATATCCTGATCAAGATGCAATTGCAAGCATTCAATACAACCCTGAAGAAGAAATTTAAGGCCAAAATGATGAACAATAAGAACTGACTGTCATTATCCAAATATCAAATAAGTGATAAGGTATCCTATTGTGATAAGCATGGTTTTGAAAGAAGGAACAAGCTAGATGTGCTATGGTCAGGTCCATTTGAGATTATTGCCAAGATGACAATGGACACCTATTATACCAAGAACCTCTTGGATGGAAGGATTGTTAATCAGGTCCATGCTAAATATCTAAAGCAGTGGATCAAAGAAAAAAATAATAATAATGTTCCTGAAGGACCACTGAATCATTGAGATGGTTATGTCCCGACAATTTTTGGTTAAGTCTTAAAAAAGGACCGCTGAACCAAAATAAATGGGTAAGTCTTAAATAATAAGACCTCTGAACCATGAAAACTGGTAGGTCAGAGTACTCTAGGAACCAGTTTAAGGAACAATAAAAAGATTATCTGCTGAACCAAGTGAAGGTCATATCCCATAAAAAAGAAGAAAAAAAAATAAAAGATTGATAAAAATATGAAGAAACATTATAGTAATACACATAAAAAAATCATATATAATTTAATAATTTTTTATTGGTTATCCTTAACTTGGGGAGACACTTTTCTCTCTTGTTGAAATCACTTTTGCAACATTTATTCAATTAAAGTCTGGAAAAAGTTTGATAATCTCACTGAGGAGATTAGTTGACACCCATGTTGGGGAGAAGTTGGGTAAGTACAGTCAAGGGCACAAGTGTTGGCCCCATGACATCTAAAGTTTGCAAACGCCCCGGCGAACCTGGTGGAATAGATAAACTTAACAAAAAACTGGTAGTAACCATTTCCCCAGAAATTTTAGCTTGTAAAGCGCGATGCAACCAGTACATCAATACGCCACACTCCCAACAACTCTCGCCGGTGGAACACAGAGTATGGGTATTCCTGGATATTCAGCAGATGGCACTTTGGGAAAAGTTTTGTGGGGATGTACACACTCATTTCCCAAACACGGTGTACGTCGCACCTCATTCCATTCCATGCAGTTGTCTGGATCTTGGTTTTGAGAGCAAGGAAGTGGCAGATAAAGCTGAAATGGTGCGCGTTGTAGTAGACCTCCTGGACAGTCAGTGTTGTCAAATCTAAGCGCACCCAATGGACAAAATTGAACCAAATTTTCGTCACTTTCAACTTTCTGCCTACTACAGCTAAACGCACCATACTTGAACAACACCTGAAGGCTGGTCTCGCCATATATGGTGAAATACAATCCTTTGAAATGCAGCACTTTACACTAATGCCAAACCTGTGCACCAGCAAAGCAATTGCAGTCCTAACCCCAGCTGAGGGGATAGCAAAGGATCTAACCCAAATCCACATACCGCTTATGTCAACATCAAGGGGCATGCCACCCACCCTTTTAGGGTCACCGTGGACAGCGCTCCTCCCATCTGCGCCTTCTATAGCGCTTTTGGCCACAAGGCCACACCTGACCCTCCAAGGAGGGCATTACATATCAAGAAATGCCCTTGGATTCAATGGGCAGAGGTGAAGCCCACTATGAACCGACTGCCAATACTAAGGCAGCCTTCCCATGGGGAGCGCAGAGATGCTACTTACTAGTGAAGCCAATATCCCCTCAAGAGTGGAAGAAGGCCAAACAGGCCCACAAGGCGGTGGCTAAGGAGGTGGCCAAGACCGCTTCCACTATCCCACCCTCCCAGCTCCAGGAGGACATCAAGACTTTCACAGCAGAAGCAGCTTGTGAATCCCTTGACCAATCATATTGGGCCGTCCAAGCCAATTGGGCAGCCCAAGCTGAAATTCCAATGGGCGAGTCAGTTTTACCCGACCAATGCGCTCAAGTATCGATTGGAACCAAACCAGTATCCAACCTTCCTGCTGACATTTCACTTCCAAGCGTTGGTGCACCGCAAATGCACACACTGCAAAAATCTCATCCTGCAGTGGGGAAAAAAGTGAAGGCAAAAGCCAACGCAAACCCAACTGCTAAGGCTACCCATACCATAGATTATGTAGCATCACATACCTGAGGCGCCAACAAGCGCTGTGAAGAACAAGAGAAGGCTGAAGGGCTCGGGTGCCCTTCCCCTCACACCTAATGTGTGATGGGGGAACCTTTACTTTAGGTACGTTGAACATCGCCAGACTCAAGGCCTTGCCATCCCAGGCTAGGAAACTGTTTTTTTTACAACAAAATTTACCCGTGGATATCCTGGCCATTCAGAAGACCCATTGTCCACGCGGTTCTGAGGAAACATGGAAAACCATACTCCTCCCTTCCCTCTCCTTCTGGTCTGAGCACTGTGGGGTGCTAGTTCAAAAGAACAATAATTTTAAATTTTTATCATCTGACTCCTTCCTTAGTGGCCATGTCCTCATAGTCACTTTTTTGTGGGATGATGAAGTGCACACTATTGTCAACAATTACACCCCAACCTGTGCACGAGAATGTTGAGAATTTTTCTCATCGGTCAATTCCATTCCATTGCCCCCTGACCCTTTTGTTGTTGGTGACATGAACTGTTGGTTGACCCATCCACTGACCGCTGGCCTTTCTCCCCTCCACCACCACAGGGACACGTTGAACTCCGCATCCTCAAGGCTACCCTAGGTTTGGTTGATACTTTGCCGCACCATGCTCCACTTCTCAAAAACATGTCGTGCCCCCATGTCCACAATGGCAAGTTAAGGTCCATGTCCCGTATCAACTTTATCCCCGCGCCATTGAAATTTTATGCCCAAATTTCCCATTTCACCACAACAAAGATCGATTTCTCTGACCACAGGATGGTTTCAATATCCTTCCATTTATCCAACCCAGCAGCTCAGGCGCTGAGTTGGTGAAAACTTTGCCTGGCCAAAATTGCATCGCCGAGATTTTCCTCATGGATGGAATCTGCAACCATGGCTCCATAGTTTATTGCACCATTTTGTGCTGATCCAATATCCACCTGGTCTGCCTTCAAGGCGGACACTATCCATCAGGCTCACCACCTTTCCTCCCGCCACTCACGATCCACCTTGGCGTTCATCTCACACGCTCTGGCAGAGTTGTCTCACCTGTAGTCCAATGTCCCAGCCTCGGGCTACAGCCCTGTTTGGGGTCGCAAGTGAGTGGGAGTAGCCGCCCACCTTAACGCTCTTGAGAGACAACACAAGCATCATGTTTGTGCTCAATACAGAGCTAAACACATCACAGTGGGCAACACGTGCTCCACTTACTTTTTTCCTAAAATTCTATGCACTGCTCCAGAGCTTGGCCTTCACACAGATGCGAAGGCCAGACAATTCTGTATCAGATACGCTGGCCAAAGCAGCAATTGAGATACAAAACTATTAATCCAAATTGTACCAATCCAAACCAATTCTGCCATCTGAAATGGCAAAGTTTCTCAATAGTGCACACATCTGCACTGTTTCTCGTTTCCCAGAGTTGATGAATTTGATTACTCCAACTAAACTCTGGTCCGCCATCCGCGGTGCACCGTGTAGGAAATGCCCAGGCCCTGATGGCATTCCTTATGAGTTCTATAAGAAGTATTTCAAGTGTTTATCCCCATTGTTTCTTGCCTCTCTTAACCAGTGCCTTTTGGAAACGCGCCTCCTACCAGGAGGGCAAGAGGCCTACAAAATTACGCTATTCAAAAAAGGGGATAAGCTAGACTTGGCCAACTGGCGCCCCATTTCTCTAACCAACACTGATACTAAAATTTTTACAAAAATCATGACTAACCGTCTAGGGATCGTTGCCTCTGCTATCATCTCTCCGGAACAATTTGGTTTCATATCCAGAAGGTTGATTTAGAACAACATACACACCATGGCCAACGCCTGTCAGTCCACGGCCTCTGGTGCACTAGTATTTTTAGATCAACAAAAGGCCTATGATAGAGTTAATTGGGTTTAACTCAGGGCCTGCCTCCACCAATTCCGCCTACCCCCTCGCTTCATCACTTTGGGTGATGCTGCTGATGGAATCCGCCACAATGGCTGTGCGTGGCCCTGGATTTCTCTCGGATGTATTCCGTCCTCAAAGGGGCCTACGCCAAGGGGACCCTCTTAGCCCACTATTATATAACTTCAGCCTTGATCCACTTCTTTGAAACGTGAATGCCCGCCTCACTGGGGTCCATGTGCAAGGCCAAGCCCCAGTCAAAATGTTGGCATTTGCTGATGACTGTGTGGTTGGGGTGTCTAACAATCATGATGCACAAGCGCTTAAAGCTCTTACCAGGCTTACTCCAGGGTAAGTAATTCTGCACTCAACGCCTCCAAAACCGAAATTTTTTTCCTTGGTTGATATCAAGCCCGCTGGGCCTCAGCGCCAGGTTTCCAATCCGCCCCATCAGCTAGCGCACGCGCTGGCTTACCCTGCCTACCCCACACCGCCCCACTTGTGCTCCCCTTTGTGCCAAGCCCCACCGTTGGCCCAGTCCGCCATTTGGGGGTGAGGTTGGAGGCAAGCGGGTATGCCTCAATGGTGATGGAAACCCATATTCTGGATAACATGACAAAACGCATTGCCTCCCTTAGAGCCCGTCCTACTTCCCTTACTGGCAGGATTATACTAGCCAATTCTATGCTCCTATCCAAAGTTTGGTTTGGGGATTACGCCATCGCTTTCTCCCCAAGTTTCTTCAAATCACAGTATGCCCTTCTGCAAGGATGGCTTTGGTCATGCCGCCCACTACCAGTGCGACTGGAGGTCATGTTTTGCCCTCGTCATAGTGGAGGTATGGGCCTGCTCAACTTTGATGCCCATGCTGCCAAAATCCTTGGCACCTGGATCGCTGCCATTACCAAACCTACAGTTTCAGCCCAACACTGGTCCCACGCGGCCCACTTCAACTTCTCCCGCGCTCTGGGCCTCAACAACCCATCCCACCCACACTCTCTGTTGAAATATCTGGCTTTCCATCCTTTGGCAGAAGGTCCACATGGGACAACACCCCACTTCAAACGGATCCTCCTCTCCATGTGGAGCGCTGAGTGGAGGATTCATATTTGTGGGCATACAGCCCAGAGGGGCGCCCCTCTCCTCGGTTCACCCAGGAGGTACAAGGACTACTCATTAAGAACGGATTGATACCCACGAGGCCCCATGTCCTATCCAGGGTGGACTACCTGGACATGATGGACATCCCTTACTCCATTGAGACCCAGAAAGCCAATTGGAAGTACGCCCACCACCCTCTTCTGCAGCCCCATATCCGTTCCCATGTGTGGTGCTGCTTGAGATGGGTGTACTGTACTGCCAAACGCTCTAATGCTTTACACTCATCCTGTGTTGTTTGTGGTCAGTATGGAACGCTGGTTCACCGCCTGGAAAAGTGCCCTCCATCTAAAGCGATATGGCGTGAGGTACAACGTCTACTTTGCCAGGATCAGGCACAGCCCTTCAGTTTGTCTAGGGATATGTTTGCTTTATCAATGTCCACCCCTCTTCCACCCTCCCTCCGTGCTTTGATGGTCACAATCACCATGTGGACTATCCACATGATTGTCTTGGATGCCATCTCAGGCTCCACCCCCACCCTCCAAGAAGCTGTCCGCCAGTTCCGGTCGCACTTAGTGGACCACTTTCAAGTGTGGATGTTTGGATACCTCCCACCACTTCGCCGCCAGTTGGTCTCATCCTGGTTCCTGGTTTAGTTCATCTACTCAGACCCCTTCCTACACACGTGCTCAGTAGTGGCGCCTGCCCCTATACACGTGACCCCCCTCCCAGTAGTGGCGTTCCTGCTGGCAACAGGAGACAGCATTAGCTTCTCTGGGGTGCCCTCCTATTACATGTGTTTTGTTTTCTTTGGTATCTTATCAGAAGTGTCCGTCCCCAGGTTGGCCTTCCCCACAATAAATCCTTGACTTGGGATGATTCCACCTATGTCACCTCTTGGGGGAGGGAGGATGTATAAAAGCTGGGGTAAATAAACCATCAAAATCTATTTGATATTGGATGCTAGCATGAGCTAGACCTACTTGAAGTTAGGTTTGTTGAGTGAAGGCTGATCCCTGATAGAGCGCAATGAGGGAAAGAGTAATGGAGATGTCAGTACTTTCCAATTGCAATACCCCAGATCAGGGAGGTAAGCAACAGAATAAGAAGAGGCAGTTGGTAAATAACCTTGAGTAATCCCAATATGGCACCAGAGCCAGAAGATTGGTCTTGAGCGCTTGACAATGGGCTTCGTCAAGAACTTTGGACATGTGAGCTGGCATTGAGTAAGGGATACTAGGCGGAGGTTGCCAAATCATGCCACTGATCAGAGCCATAAGGGGAAGGTACCAGTGGGAAGTTTAAGAAATAAGATAGTCATGCGAGGAGCAGACGGCATCCTGAAAATGACAACTATAAGCTTCTTGGATTTGAAAACAGAATGAGCGATGGAATTTGGGGGAGGCTGGAAGCTTTGTGGCCCAACTAAAAAGAACTTGGCCTGAAAAATGAAGGGCATAGGCTGAAACATCTCAATCAAGGATGTTTGTGAGATCAGAGGGGTTTAGAGCTAAGGAAAGAGCCTCAGTCACTCAGGTCCTCAATTATGCATAGAGAGAGCTCAAAATGTTTGCAATTTCTGATAGCCTGTTCAGTTGAAAGAACAGCTGGTTTATAAAATAGGCTGAGTCAAAAAAGGAACTTCAGAAGCAAGTCAGTTATGGCACAAAACAATTGACCAATATCAGATGACATTGCTTCAGGAGGGTCAACGATAATATTAAGAGTATCATTGAAAGGAGCCGGTCTAGGATAGTATTGAAGCCCATTTCAGGAATTGATGACAGAGAGAGATGGCCACGAGTCATTTGAGATGGTCACTACTCTGGTTTCATTGGGGTTGGATACCATATCTGGTAGCTCCACATAAGGATTACCTACATATGAGTGACTGGGAGTATGGGTCCTAGGGGGACCATAGAAGTCATTTCTTCACGAAGTATGACTCATCAATCAGAAGAACCAAGCATCTTTATCAGACAGACTGTCAAGATATGACTGCTACCCAAGATCCAAAGTTGGCATATGAGTTGTACAAGAGGTAGGATGTCAGACTTTTTTTAATAGTTAAAATTATTCACTTTGGTATAAATTAAGCTCTAATTTTTGAGAAATTAATTTCAAAATAAATGAGATAAGCCCTTCAGAAAGAAAAAATGCAACAATGATATGAGCAAATAGTTATTGAAGAGAAAATAACTAGAAAAATATAATTGATCATTCTTAATTTTGCTGTGAGACAGACATCAATGGTGGTAACTTCCTGTTAAGGATGAGGAGGGAGATCAGGATATCAAGGATGCCAGACCAAGATCCTGAATATGACAATAGGTCATATGCCCTGACCAGGGGGAACTGGCTTTCTGGAACTAGAATTGTCATGAGTAAATTAATCAGCCCAGCATGACAGTGTGTTATGAGGACTGAACTTGAAGAGGTGGTAGCGAGGAAGAGAAAGAGGAGAACTGCATGCCAAAGGTTGTCCTGAGCAGCGTTGAGTGAAGATCAGCTGTGCTCCGCTGAAAACCAAGAAATATTTGCCCTGGTCTGAGGTGGCATTCTCCTGTCCCAATCCTATTCTTGCTGGAAATCTAGGCAAGAGGGGGAATGTGTTGGGATTTCTTACCCACCTTTCCAGCTGCCTAGGTTACCTGTGGATTGTTAGGTGATAATTCCCTTTGGTGATTGAATTGGATATCAGTTGACCCCAATCTTAGGTTAATAATGTTTAGGGGATTTTAGGTAATTCTCCAGGCTTTGATCCATCAGGATCTGGGTGAATGCTTAAGAGCTTTTTGGGCAGAGTTGCTGATGAAATGGGGCATCTGGTATTTGATCATTGATTGACTATAAGGTCTACCAATTGGGATCGGTCAGCAATCACTGACTGATTGGGAGTTTAAGTAGCAGTTGCAAGGCGAGTGATGCCACCTGTAACTAGAAAATTGATCAGTTGGTTTGCAACCTGCCATAATGGGTAAATAGTCCCATTACCTAAGCAGGTTGTTATCCAAATATGGTTGGTTTGCTGTAATTGAGTGGAAAACATTAGGGACGCATATTCTGGATCTTTCTGTTTTAATTCTCAAGGAAGTCTGATGAAGGAATCCTAACCAGATGGAGAAAACTATTGCTGATGAGACTTCAGAGGGAATTGTAATGGCAACAGCTGCCATTTCATGGCTAAGGCGCCAGCTGAGGGTTGGGCGCCAAATTCCCTCTATAAATGCCCTAAAAATTCACATTTATAAAAAGATTCATCCAAATGAAAGAAAATATCCTTCCATTATAACATAAGTTCTATTCATCTTCAGTAAATTATTGTTGTTGTATACAATAATTGGGGATTCTTTTGTCATTTAAATAGTAAGGATTGAGGATTCTTTGAAGAGATGCTGAACTTAGACTGGACCTCAGAAGACTCAGTGTGACGAGAAGAAAGGCCAGAAATCTCTGAATCTGAGTGTGGATCAAGTTAGACGGATCAGGGAAGAAGTCCCTATAGTTGACATCAACATTATTTTGTGGATAATTACAGGTCTAGCGTTGGACCATATTGGTTTTATCTATTTAAGTATGTATAATAGTTGTCATGCTAACATTAATCAATTACCAACTACTATCAACAACGCGAATCATGCACATATAGAACCTGTGTAGTTAACTTCTGGGAGCTATCAATTGGTGAAGAACCCATAATTGTAACGTTTGGTACTCACGAGAAGAGTAGCCATAACCAATTTTTAACAGCTCCTCTGCTCTTAGTAATTCAGAAAAAGGATGGTGGCCACAGTGTTGTCATGGATTATCTCCACCTCAATTCAATTACAAGAATAGATAGCTATCCATTGCCACGTAGATGACTTCTTACACTTGATGTCAGGCTTTCACTATACTTGGCTATGGATCTCACCAGTGGGTGCTGGTAAGTCAATTTATCGCTGGAGGATTGGGAAAATGTGCCCTCATCTCAAGTAGAAGATTTTTTGAGACCACTCAAATGCCGCAGGGAATATATAATGCCCCTGCTATCTTCCAACGCGCCATGGACGGACTTTTATTTAGATTAAAACGTTCTTGTATTCTAGTTTACTTTTTGATAATATTACCATTTTTTGAGAACCTTTACCAAAAACATGTATTATCTCAGGCAATTTTCCAGCGGTTATGGCAAGCTTCAATAAAACTAAAACCATCAAAATGCTCCTTCTTTCAGAACAAATTGTTTTCTTAGGTCACAAGGTAGGGAAAACCGGAATATCCCTAATGGATGACAAGGTCCTGACCATTTTTAAGATGTCTCTTAAATCCCTATAAGGCATACGAGATTTTGAGGATGGTGGGATATTACCGCCAGTTTATTTCCTCAATTTTCTGACACCTCCAAGCCTCTAGTATTTATTGAAGAAAGGGATACCCTTCCAGTGGAAAGAAGAACAACAGCAGGCCTTTGACCTGCTACACATCTCTCTATCCCAATCTTTGATACTTATACATCCTAATATGATAAACCTTTTCTCCTCTTTATCAATGCTAGTGATATAGCCATTAGAGCCATACTATTTAAATTTAAATTTATTGCGGGGAAGGCCGACCATGGGATGGACACTTCCTAATATGACTCAGGAAAGATAAACTTAGTACCAGGGGGGCACCCCAGAGAAGCGATGCTATCTCTTGTTGCCAGCAGGAACGCCACTTATGGGGAGGGGGGAACGTGTGAAGGGGCCGTAGCCACTATTGAGCACGTGTGGAGGAAGGGGTCTGATTTGATGAACCAGACTGGGAACCAGGAGGAGACCAGCTGTCAGCGACGCGGTGGGAGATATCCAAACATCCATGCTTGAAAGTGGTCCACCAAATGAGACCGGAATCTGTGGACAGCTTCTGGGAGGGTGGGGATGGAGCCAGCGATGGCATCCAAGACAATCGTGTGGATAGTCCACATGGCGATTGCAACCACCAGAGCACGGAGGGAGGGTGTAAGGGGGAGGCCATTGATGAAGCAAACATATCTCTTGACAGACTGAAGGGATGCGTTTGATCCTGGCCTAGCAGACGTTGGACTTCGCGCCATATCACTTTAGAGGTGGGGCACTTCTCCAGGCGGTGGAACAGCGTTCCATACTGGCCACACACGACACAGGATGAGTGTAAAGCGTTAGAGCGCTCAGCTGTATGATACACCTGCCTCAGGAAGCGCCACACATGGGAGCGGACTTGAGGCTGCAACAGAGGATGGTGTGCGTATTTCCATATAGTCTTTTGGGTCTCAGTGGAATAATGGATGTCCATCATGTCCAGGTAGTCCACCCTGGATAGGACTTGGGGTCGAATGGGGATCACGCCATCATGGATGGGTAGCCCCTGTACCTCTTGTGTGAACTGAGGAGAGGGCGGCCTCTTTGGGTTGTATGTCCACTAATATGAATTCTCCACTCTGCGCTTCGCATGGAGAGTAGGATTCGTTTGTAGTGGGTTTTAGTCCCGTGAGGACCTGTGGCCGATGTGTGTGATGCGAGGTATTTCATCAGGGAGTGGAGGTTTGATAGATTGTTGAGGCCCAAGGCTCAGGAGAAGTTGGAGCGGGCCACGCGGGACCAGTGTTGGGATGGTAGTGTAGGAGCGGTGACGGCCGCGATCCAGGTGCCCAGGATCTTGGCAGCATGGGCTTTGAAGTCAAGCAGGCCCATGCCACCTTGATGATGAGGGCCAAACATGACCTCTAGCCATACTGGTGGAGGGCGGCCTGACCAAAGCCATCCTTGCAGCAAAGCATACAGGGATTTGAAGAAGCTTGGTGAGAAGGGGATGGCGTGGGCTCTGAACCAGACTTTGGATAGGAGCATAGAGTTGGCAAGAACAACCCTGCCAGTGAGGGTAGTAGGGTGGGCTCTGAGAGAAGCTATTCGCTTCGTCATGTTGTCCAGTATACGGCACTCCATTACTGCTGACGCATATCCACCTGCCTCCATCCACATGCCCAAATGGCGCACCAGTCCTATGGTAGGACGTGGCACAAAGGGGAGCACCAGTGGAGCGGTGTGTGTTGAGTTAGTAAGGCGTGGATGTGGGCGAGCAGATGGGATGGGTTGGGAACTACTTGCTGGGGCCCAGCAGTTCTGAAACTGACCAAGGAGGATGATTTCAGTTTTGGAGGCATTCAGTGACACTTTGCTTACCTGGGAATATTCCTGGATGAGGGCTTCAAGCGCGCGTGCATCTTTGTTATTAGAACCCCCACCACGCAATCATCTGCAAATGCCATCATCTTGACTGGGGTTTGGCCTGGCACATGGACCCCAGTGAGGTGGGCATTCACATTTCGCAGTAGTGGGTCAAGGCTGAAGTTGTATAAGAGTGGGCTGAGGGGGTCCCCTTGTCGCAGGCCCCTTTGAGGGCGGACTACTTCCGTTAGGAAGCCTGGGCCACGCACTTCCATTGTCGCAGATTCCGTGAGCAGCATCACCCAGTTTATGAAGCGGGGGGTAGGCAGAATTGATGGAGGCAGGCCCTTAGGTATTCCCAGTTTACTCTATCATAGGTCTTTTGTTGGTCCAAGAATACAGGTGCCCCAGAGGCTGTGGACTGACACACATTAGCCACAGAGTGCACGTTATCCCAAATTGACCTTCTGGGGATGAAACCAAATTGTTCTGGGGAGATGGTGGCAGATGCTACAGTCCCTAAACAGTTAGCCATGATTTTGGTTAAAATTTTGGTGTCTGTGTTTGTTAGAGAAATAGGGTGCCAGTTGGCTAAGTCAAGCCTATCCCCTTTCTTGAAGAGTGTGACAGTAAAGGCCTCATGTCCTCCTGGTAGGAGGCGCATTTCCAACAGGCTTTGGTTGAGTGAGGCTAGCAGCAATGGGGATATATATTTAAAATATTTTTGTAGAACTCATATGGAATGCCATCTGGGCCTGGGCATTTTCAGTTTGGCGCATTGTGAATGGCTGTCCATAATTTTTTCAGAGTAATTAAATTCATTATTTCTGGGTATTGGAAAACAGTGCGGATATGAGCTCAGTTGAGAAATTCTGCCATTTCAGCCAGCTGAATTGGTTTGGCTCGGTATAACTTGGAGTAATATCTTTGCATTTTGATTGCCACTTTGGCTGGTGTGTCCACAATAGAATTATCCGATCTTTGCACCTGTGTTTAGGCCACGCTCTGGCATGATGCGAAAAATTTTTCAAAGAAGTATGCGGTGCACTTGTCACCTTTAGTGATGCATGTGGCCCTGTATTAGACACAAACCCAATGTTTGTGTTGCCTTTCGAGTGCGTTGAGGTGGGTGGCTGCCTCTGCCCACTTCCGGCCCCATGCAGGGCTATATCCTGTGGCTGGAATGTTGGACTCCAAGTGGGCCAATTCTGCCAATGCGCGTGAGATAACCGCCGATGTGGCTCATGAGCATCTGGAGGAGAGATGGCGATAGTGGCAGATGGTGTCTTCTTTGAAAGTTGCCCATGTGGAAATGGGGTCCGCGCAAAATGGTGCAACAAACAATTTTGCCAAAGTTGCCTCTTCCACCCACATGGAAAATCCTGGCAATGCGAGCTCGGGGGGCAGATTTTGCACCAATGTGGGGCCTTTGCAACTGTGACGGGTAAGTGGTATGTTATCGAGACCAGTCAGTGGTTGGAGAATTCATTTTTGTTGTTTTGAAGTGGGAGATATGGGGTTGGAATTTCGCCAGCATTAGAATAAGGTTGATGCGGGTCATGGACCTTGATTGGCCGTTGTGGATGTGGGGACGCGTCATATTTCAAGCAGTGGGGCATGTCATGGCAGCACATCCATTAACCCAAGGGTGGCTTTTAGAATGCATAGTTCTACGTGACCCTGTGGGGTGTGGGGTGAGGGTGGCCACTGGTCTATTGGTGAGGTTAGCCAACTTTTCATGTTGCCAACTAGGAAAGAATCGGGGGGTAGCAGGAGAGATTTGACCGACGAGAAAAATTCCCAACGCTCGTTTGCACCGTTTGGGGTGTAAATGTTGACGATTGTGTGTGCAACATCAGCCCATGAGAAGGTGACAATGAGCACTAGGCCATTTAGGAATGTTTCTGAGGATGTGAATTTGAAAAAATTGTTTTTCTGAATTAGCACTCCCACAGTGCTTTGACCAAAAGGATAGGGATGGGAGGAGCATTGTTTTCCAAGCTTCCTCAGAACCTCATGGACAGTGGGACTCATGGATGGCCAGGATATCCACGGGTAAATTGTTTTGTAAAAAACTCAGTTTCCTAGCCCAGGATGGGGAGGCCTTGAGTCTGGCGATATTCAGCATCCCTAGAGTGAAGGTTTCCCCCCTCGCACCTAAGGTGCGAGGGGGTGGGCCCTGGGCCCACCAGCCTCTTCAAGGTCCCCACGGGCTTTCACAGCAGCGTGGGTGTTAGCAGCAACACTATCGGGGTTTTTATTAGTTTTGCAGAAAGAGTTGCATTGGCTTTGGCCTTTGCTTTTTATTTTCCTGACGTCGGATGAATTTTTTGTGGTGCGGATAAGTTCAGTGCACCATCAAGTGGGGCAAAAAATTTTTAGTTGGGATAGGTCCCAAGTCAGTTTCAACCGGAGCTTGGGTGCAGCGATTGGGTGAGATCAAATCTCCCATCGGATCCTCAGATTGAGTGGCCCACTCGGCATGGGCCTCCCAATCTGATTGGGTGATGGATTCCCAAGTCACTTCCACCATGAAGGTCTCCATGTCCTCCTGGCGTTGTGAGTGTGGGATAGTGGTGGTGGCCTTGGCCACTTCCTTGGCCATGGCCCTATGGGCCTGCTTGGCCTTCTTCCGCTCCTGCGGGGAGATGGGCTTTACCAATAGGTACCAGCCTTGTGCTCCCCATGGGAAAGCCTCCTTGGTGCTTACGGTTGGTTTGTAGTGCGCCTCTCCGCTGGCCATGGCTGCTGAGGGGTGCTCTTGGAATGTGACGCCCTCCTTGATGGGGCATGCATGCGCCTTATGGCCAAATGCATCACAGTGGGTGCAAATGGGGGGCGCGCTGTCCACGTTTACCCAGAATGGGTGGGTGGTATGCCCTGCAATATCAATAAAGGTGGAGTGCGGGATCTGGGTTAGGTCCTTCGCGATCTCCTCAGTTGGGGTCAGAACTGCGATGGCTTTGCTGGTGCACAGGTGTGGCATCAGCGTGAAACGTTGCATTTTGAAAGATTGTATTTCACCATATATGGCGAGACCATCTTTCAGGTGTTTCTCCAAAATGTCACGTTTTACCATAGTAGGCAAAAAGTCAAACGTGAGGAAAATTTAGTTTGATTTCATCCATCTGGTGCATTTGGTTTTGATGACCCGTTACCAATGGGGAGGTCGACCACTATGCGCACTGCTGCAGCCTCATCTGCTGCTATTTTGCTTTTGAAACCTAGGTCCAGCCAACCATGTGACATGGAGTGAGGTGCAACGTACACCGCGGTTGGGAAAATTTTGTGTACATCTTCACAAAATTTTTCCCATAAGGCCATTTTTTGGATGTCCAGATACACACAGACTCCAAATTCCACCGACAAAAGTGGATGGGAGTGTGGCGTGTTGATGTACTGGTTGCATCGTGCTTGCCAAGCAAGTATCTCCGGGGAAATTGTGACCGCCAGTTTTTTGAGATTTTTTTCTATTCTGCCAGATTCTCCGGGGTATTTTTGAATGTTAGAGGCTGCGGGCCTTCTGCCTGCTCCTCTTGCCTTGCTTGCCCAACTGCTCCCAGACATGGGCGCAGACTAATCTCCTCTGTGAGATTATCAAACTAGATTTAGTCTTGAATTGAATAGGTTGCAAAAGTGTTTGCAACGAGAAAGAAAAGTCTTAGAGCCATACTATTGCAGCATAACAAAAACTTAGTAGACCATTCTATTACCCACTATAGCAAAATTCTAACCAGATCCAAATGCAACTATAGCATTATGAAATGCAAATTCTTGGCGTTACTACTGGCTATTAAGCATTTTCAACCTTATTAATATTGGATACATTTCACCATAATCATCAATCATGCTTCCTTACAATGGCTACAGCAAATGAAGGTCCCAATTGGAGGTTAGCCCACTGGGCATTAAAACTTCAAATCTATTTATTTGAGGCAAGCTGACCAGGGGACAGACATTACCAAAATAGAGAAAGAAAGTATTGACATGAAACCTGAGCAGGGTCAACTCTGTCGTAGAAACTTTTTCACCTCTGGATTAGGACTCTGATTTTTCTGGTCATGTTATGGGTAAGGTTTTTGTGTTATTATACCTACTAACTTCCAATAGCTTCCTTTGGCTGGCACCCTGATCAATGTGCAAAGGGCAGAAATCAAAACTGCAACCTTCAGGTTGGTAGTCGTACGCCCTACCAACTCGCCTTCCACCCCCAAACTTCAAATCTATGATTCTACCATTATTTATCAACCAGGGCCATTACACCAAAATGTGGTTTGCCTATACCAGCTTCCCATATTAACTTTAAAGACCCTAAAGAGGATTGCCTTTTTGACCTTTTGACTCAATTGCAATTATGAAAAGAAGAATACCTGACCCTTCAAAAGGAACTAGAAAAAAGATTGGTGGATTTTCAAGTCAAAAATGGCCAAATATACAAACTTATGTAACAAAAATGGTTGCCCTATGTACGATTTTTGGATCAAACTGACTACATACTAAAGGGGCATTAGCAAGTCAGCCACGGGGTAATTCAGAAAGCCTACCAGCAGCTTAAGTCTCAATGTTATTGGGAAGGAATGCTTGTCTCAATTCAAAATATACTTGAGTCCTTCCAGGTATGTAAAAGCCAAGCCAGATCTAATCCACAATCTCAACATCCAGTGGTTCCACCTTATGAACCTTTCCATACTATTAGCATTGATGTTGTGGGACCCCTACCTTGAGCCTCTAATGGTCATCAGCTCCTCCTTATACCATAGATCATTTAACTAAATGGATTGAAGCTATAATGATACCATACGCTTTGGCAAAATCTACCACCACATATCATATAATCAGATTATCACCCAAATGGATGCCATACATAATTCTCTCTGATAATGGTCAAAACTTCCAATCATTGCTGGTGAATGATTTAGCCAAACTGATGGGATCTACCCAGATACTTTCCACTCCATACTATACTGCCACCAATGGAATGGTAGAACAGGAAAATGGTACCCTAACTGCCATCCTCCAGAAAATGGCCACAACCTACGCACCTCACCGGCCCCAATATTTTCCTAGTGCAATTCTGGCTAACAGAATAAGCTATCATTGAATAATTAAGATGTCACCTTTCCAGGATTTATATGGAAGAAATCCCCAGTTGCCTCCTAAAGTGCATGTCATATTATATCAAGCTCTACCTGATACCCCTGAAGTTACTATGCAAAGCATTGCCAATGAAATAATCTGACCCCAGGATCTAGCTTCTGAGAACTTATCTGCTACAACTAGTAAAGAAAAAAGTCAATTTAATGACAAACATGAAACTCTGCATACCTTCCAACCAGGTGACCTAGTCCTTTTCTACCACCATTAGCTGGGAGATTATGATAATAAATTGGGCACCAACTGGTCAGGGCCCTACAAAGGCATTTATAAGTGGGGCAACAAACACTAAATTGTAGAGGTTGTTCAGGTTTTGTGGTAAATTGTGTATGTAATCATATTCTCCATCCATTTCCCCCCTATGCCAAGATCTAGAAGATACATAATCAGGATTCCTATCTGAACTAAGATCAGATGAGGTAGATGATGGGAATCAAATCTGAGCCATCAAAATAGCTGAAACCATTATCAGGGATAAGTCCTGACAAATTTTAAGCTCTTTTGTTATTGGGGACAATCCCTGACTAATGTGGTCAAATATTACTTGTCCAAAACCCCCTTATTTTGGTGTTCAAACCTAATCTATGCAGTGAACTAATCCCATTTGACAGATATGAACAACCTGCTGCAGAGTCCCCAATTGGTAATGAGAATATATCTTATCTTAGTATGCATGGTAATTGGCTGAGTAAAACTCTCATATAATGATGTTTCTAAGCAATAAACTTGACACTCTTTTTTCCATTTAAGTTAAATTAGCCTGCTCTATTTATTTAGGGAAAAATAACAGTTAGGATCTATAACTCCATGGAATTAACCTGAGTAAAGACTTTCCAGACAAGGAAAGCAATTAAGTAGAATCCTGCACCCAGGAACTTTGGGTTTCCTGGCCTATACTTTAAAAAGGGACAAGTGGTTTAAACCCTTGATCCCAACAAGCCCCCTGTAGTGAGTACCAATGCTGGAATTCTGGCAGATGGAATGCAGTCTGGCAGATATTTGCACAGGAGTTAATACCCACTGATCTAATAGAAGGGTGATATGATAATCACCATTTTACAAACAAATATAATAAATATAATTTAGAAGCATAGAGCTCCATTAGCCACAACCTTTATTATTATAGCAGTGCCATACTACCGTTTAACCTTAGGGATCTATACCACAGAGTCACACTGCAGGTTACTCTCTGAAAACTCCCTTCTCATTTTTTGTTTTCCTTTTTACTCTCATCCCTATGCCCACTTCACAGCCTATCCGCTCAGCTAGCTCAGTTTCTAAATTCCTCAATACTCATTTCATCATTGGAAGTCCCGGTGGAATCACCATATTTGGCTGAGGTCAAATCTCCTATTGTCAACCCATAATGAATCTCATTAAATTATTGAAATACTTTCCATCTTGATCCTAAAGGATAACTGATAATCCACCAATCGATAATTTGGCCTTATTGTTCAGTCATATATATAATTTCCCGACAACGTGTCTCATACATATACACATACCCAGATACAAAATAATTTTTATATAGAGAGATCGGATATCAATTTAAGCTACTTGGTATCTATCAATTTCACACATTCAGACAATATCTCGGGCGTCCAGTTTAGAATTTCGGATGTCGGACTAGAAATTTCACATTCGACTAGTTTTTGTAATGGAGCCAATAAGAAGCGATTAAACAACATTAGCAGTAAACAAAAATTATCAATTTGAGATTGATTCTAACCAACCTGTGAACCTGTGTGCCATGAGGCGAAGGATGGCGAAGCGGTTAAAGGACGATTAAATTTCAATCCAAACATAGAATCCATTAAATTCAACTCCGCTTTCTACCGGCTATATTCCAGTTAAATTAACAGGGTTACTTTTTTGCAAGTACAAACGTTTGAATAAACAACCGTCAAGCTATATGAGTGATACGGAGTTTGATATTAAAATCAACTCGAGGTATGCTGAGGAATATGAGCGGAAGAAAAAGGAGGAGGAACTGAACGCTAGTAAGTTGTTGCTCTTAATAAATTTTAAACTTTATTCGTAAACAATTTTTTGATGGGAATGTGTTTAAATTGAGCATCATTTTTTGTTAGGTTCAACTTTTTATTCTTATACTTTTGTTTCGAATCCACAAAATCTGTAAAGGACCCAAGTGCTAGTCAAAAAGTCATGATGCGCTTTAATAATTATTTTAATATAATTTTATTGCGATATAATCTTATCCGCTTGCTTTGCTTTATTATTTCATTGTATGCTAAAACCTCTCAGTTTGAAGTCGATTGTTTTTCTAATTGGAAATTCTTAAATTAAAAAGCTATACCATTTGTTTATTTTAGTATGATGTATTGGTTCTAAAATTACTATATTTGGATTTTGCTTTGAAACTATACAAGCCTTTATATTGCTGTATTATTTTACTAAATCAAAAATTATAGTCAGGGAGCAATTTCAAGGAGAGGAAGTGGATGATGAAAGGTTGGAAAAGATTTTAGAAAGAAAGCGCCGCTACGGGATTGGCAAAAGCGGAATAAGCAAAGAGATTGATATTAAAGTGGACGATTCCTCAGAAGATTCTGAGTCTGAGATGGAGGATGAGCGTGCAGCGCTCATAACACCAGAAATCGATTCACAAATTTTGAAAACGCTCGTGCTTCTCAAAACTAAGAATGCGGATATTTATGACTCCAATAAAAAGTTCTTTGATGAGAAGGCGCTTGAGGCGGCACGCGAAAAGCTAAAGAAGAATAAGGAAGGCGCGGATTCGGCACCCATTACCCTTAAAACCCTTCAACAGGAACGCTTCTCTAAAGGTTATGTTGAGGAACCTGAAGAATCTGAAGCCAGAGCTGAAGGATTTGAAAATTCCCTTTCTCTTGCGCAAGAGCAGCGGAAGATAAAACAGGAACTAAAAATGGCAGTAGAAGAGGAGATCAAAGACGTCGATTCTGATGATGAGTTCTTCGTCAAGCGCAAACAAACGGCTGAAGAGCGGCTTGCTGAGGAGGAAGAGTACCGCCAATTCCTACTCCAGGAAATGGCTAAGGCTGATAGCACCAAGCAAGTGTTCGACCAGTGGGCATCCTACAAGGATAATCCAAACAAGGATGACGCTTTCCTCATGGACTACATGCTGAACCGCGGGTGGCTGGACAAAAATGCCGGCAAGGCGCCAACTTACGAGGAGATCGTGGCTGACATCGAAGAAGAGGAAGAATTGGACAAGGTCGATAACTTTGAGCGCGAGTACAACTTCCGCTTTGAAGAGGCTGGCAGCTTTCAAATCACCACATACCCGCGCGCCATCCCTGGTCTGGTGCGAGAGACCAAGTCAAAGCGTTCCATTGCGCGTAAAAGACGTAACAGGCGCAAGCAGGCTGAAAAACTTGTTGAGGAGGAGAAGCTCAAACGCCAGAAGAACGAAAAGATGGCTGAGTTCAATGCCAAGCTGAAAGAGCTTGAACTTCTCACCGGTGGCAAGGTCTCACGCAAAGATATTGAGGCGGCTCTCGATGACGACTTTGATCCCGCCACCTTTGGCTTTTTCCTACCAGACTCGGTTTACGACAATGAGGTATGAATGTGCTAGATGACCCTAAACCCCTAGGCTGACGAGAAGCCTATTTTCGACGATGATATTGACATTCGGCATATTGAGGCTCAACAAACTCCGGAGCAAGTCGAGAAGGTCAAGGCAGCCGCAAAGAAGATCCTTGATGATTATTACCATCTGGACAGAGAGGATAAGGTGGTGGTGTTTGCGATTTGCGTTGACCTGTTTAGATTGATGATTTGAACATCCGCTTTAAATACCAAAAGGTGGCCAAAGACACCGGTGGTCTTTCATTTACCGACATCATCCTTGCCGACGACAAGGACCTCAATCAAGTTGTACCAATGGCTGCCCTTGCACCGTAACCCCTTTAAGTTGACTCTTTTTACCTTTTAGGTTCCGCGAGTCCTCAAAGCCCTTTAAACCCAAGAGTTCCAAGCTCATACAACTTAGAGAGAAGTTGGCTGAAGAAGGCCTTATAGAAGCACCGGCTAAAGGTGAACCTTTTGACAAAGTTGAAATTACCCCGGCCAAGTTTAAAAAAGAAAAATTTAAAAGTTCAAAGAAAAAACGTAAATCCAAGGCCTGAACTCATGGCTTTAAATTTGTGGCATTTTCGTTTCTCAGAAATAGGTCATTTTGGCTAAATTGGATAGATCTTCTTGTGATTGATATACTATAAATGGTTATTTATGAGGCGCTTTTAGGTATGCCATGACATACATATATACTTAACTAATTTGAAGTTTATAAATTTAGTCTAATCTGGCTACAATTTAAAGTACTTAATCAATTTAAAAACTCATTTTTTGTGCAAAAATAGTTATAGCTAGATAGCAAGTTGTCAATAACTAGTACGCTCTAAATGCTATTTCTATTGCTTATACTATTTTAAACATTTAGTTTAAAAGCAAGCCTTTATAGTGTAATTAGCTATGTCATAATATTGGACAACGCTAAATATATACCTTGGTATATCAAAACTCTTCTGTAGCTTGGTGTGTCTCCACTTGAGTTGTGATTAGCTTATATTAAAAGGACCTGAATAGGGAATTTCCCAACTCCAAGCTGTAGGCACACAATAAATTCATTCATTTAGATTTTGCAACCACTAATCTATTAAAAAGCTATCCTTAACCTAAGAACATTGACAACGTCTCAAAACCTCTTCAGCTTATGTTTCGTATACTGATTTCTCTAATAGCTCTGACTGAAGCTTTATAATTAAGGGTCATTAACTCGTAGGGATTATTCTGATGAGCTTAACTTTCAAGGTGCGGACATATTGTAAACGTTAATGTGGCACTTTACTTTTTTAGATTAAAATTAAGCTTTTGGCTCTATCCTTAGTAGTGTGTCCCGGTGTATATATCTAAAGCTGATCATCATTGGTGAAAATTATTGAATTGCCAGTCAAGAAATATAAAATTTATTCCCGTATACTATTATATTAGTGGATTCTCACCTAGCAAGTGCAGAAGGCTGTTCACCAGTTGCCTACATAATCAGAAAGCCAACTTGCGGTACTTGGGTAGGAATAAGTAGTTGGTAGAGTTTAGTTTCTATAAGAAATGCCTTGATAAAAGGTAAGGTTTAGGTATGATCTTAAAGCCTTTATTTTTATAGATGTATCTAAAATTCAATTTAGTGGATAATATAACTATGACTGAAGTCATGAACTAATCATTCCAACTAAAGAAAAGTGAAAATGTTAAATCGTATAGTTTAGCTTTCATATCTATCATCCCATTTTTATTTAAAATGATTTTCTATAGTACTATTTAAATTTGAAATTTTATGACTTCTAGTTAGCTCAGAATAACTTGCAAAATCAGAATAGCTTTGGAGGCATAGCTTTATCTAAGCTTACTATATTTTTAATATACTATTGGCCTAGGAAAACATAAATTAAGTTACTCTCATAAATAGTAACTTTACTCACTGAAAATAAATGTTTTCTGGATAAAATTAACAGAAAAATATTTATTGCTCTTGTAAGTGTAAGACTTACATTAATTTGTAATGGGGGAAATTAGGTGGTGCATAGTATGAATATACTAATAGATACTTTTATACAAAGGTTATGATTTTAGGTTATAACTTTACTCAAAATATTATCATAACATAGGCACAATCTATGGTGTAGACTTTATATTTATATGATATACTCAGTGGCTTTACATAAATTGTTAGTTGTCTATACTATTTTTAAAGGAGATATAATAGTCTTAAGTAGCATTTTTCTATAAAGGTATAGACCTATAACTATTACATTATATATCCTTAGATAATTTTAATTTCAGATAACTTTATAAAGGATATCAAGCTTATATCAAATTTAATAAGTTTTTATAAAGATAAACAAAGTTGACTTAGTATCCATATCTCAAAATATATTATATGTAAGTATTTTTGAGTAAACAATTTGAAACAGAAACTGAGCATAATGTTATAGTTATCCTTATATTAGCATGAAAAATAGACCAAATATGTATTCGAACAGACCCTTAACCATTTGAGGCTAGTTATCCTTAGGACAATTATACCACGCCAACTTTCTAGCCATGTTCCAGGATCTGAACCCTTGCACATCCAAGTTATAGCAGGAAGTTCATTTGATAGGTTAACATATATTCAAAAAGACTATTAAGCTTATTATTTGATCCCTCTATCAGTGGAAGGGGTCCTAACCATTAACCCTTTCAGTCATTTTCAAAAAAAATCATCCGTTTTTTTGGCCTTAAATTTGGCACAAATTTCTTAGCCGGTGTTCACTCTTTTTGTAATCATTTTGGTCCTTGTCTGTAACATAAATATCTAGTAGTTTGGTCTTTGTTTGTAACATAAATTTTTGGTAAACTCAGTCCTTGTTTGTAACATAATTTTTTGGTAAATTTGATCTCTGTCCATAACATGAATATTTGACAAATTTTGAAATAAATATATGTAAATCTCATTTTTTGAATGCATATATGTATTTTTAGATTTATATACCCCTCAGTTTTTGGATGCATATATGCGTTTTTAGATTCACATCACCCCCATTTTTGGATGCATATATGTGTCAAATGATTGAAAGGGTTAAGTCTCAAATCAAATTTTGGGGTTTCAGATTGTAAGGCTTTGTCCCGATGTGAGGGAAGCCTTGACTTTGGGTTCCACATTGCCTCTTATTTTAATCCTAAGCTATATATATTTATACAATAGTTTATTTACTTACACCTTTTAGGCTGAAGGACCAAATTTATTACCCCCTTTAGTTTGATAATCTGTTAAACAAAGGTATGTTGGGTCAAAGGCAAAATTCATCATCCATTTAAGATATCTAATACCAAACAATCTTTATTTACCATATTAAACCTCCAAATGAGATACTCAGGAGAAAATACCTAGACAACCCTATTATGATCAGCTTAGGCATTTTCTCCCTATAACACCTTATTTTTTTTTCTTGCCCTAGTAAAGGGCTAGAAGAAAATCAAATAAAAAACCTTTTTTAGCTTTAAGTTAAAATTTACCTAGTTGAATAAGTCATGTTTTTGCCTTCTAAAACAGAGACTTTGCCTTGATTCAACTAAGCTGCCAAGAGATTTGCCCAACTATGACCATTCCATCAGATATTTTACCCTAGAGAGAAATTCTCTTAGATGATTGCTGGTGCTACTAATACCTAATAGGCATGTAGCCTTCAAAGAACTTGGCCTTTAATATAACTATAAAAAGTTCAACATTGGGATCCTTCCAGGGACTCTTCCAAGGCTACCTGTTGAAGACATACCTTCACATAAGCACTACAGTGATATAAAGTAAAAATGGGTGTATGGTAGGGGCCACTATAAGAAGCAGGACAGAATGAACATAGCTGGGAGAGAGCCCCTCCACTCTCTGGATATAAGATGGTCCTACCCTCTTACATTTTAATGAGCTCAAACCTACCAGAATGACATAGGTATCATGGTCAGTATAAACTGTGGGACCCTTGAATGATGACAATTTCCATGAAGAAGTTGAACTGTGAAGTTGAATGAATACTTGACGTTCAATGGGTGTGAACCATCTTGAACTCATTAAGGATTACGCTGAAGTGGACACTAAATGATTTGAAAAGTTTGACCACAAACTTAACAGATACTAAACGGCTGAGGAAGGACTTGATATGATTTATGATGCTATAAATCAGGATACTTCTATTTCCATGCTGGAGAAACTCCTGAATGTGCACTACCAATTCTATCCATCTATCTCAGAAGAAACCTGGGACAAGTTAGTAGAACTTGGTCTTTTTTCAGTCAAAAAATTGGATGTTACCAATGCCAAAGTCCAAGAAGATATTGGGTTTACTTTTTTGGATAAGCAGGAACCAATTGATGAACCAAACGGAGCATTTGAACCAAGTGATTGTCCCCTGTTTTGGTTTCTGTCACCCCTCACTGCTCTGAAGTCACTGACAAAACAACCAACTTGAAAGCCTCTGTGCCCCTTCCATTCCTCTGCACTGATGCTCCTCAAATTTCTAGTGGTGAAATTGAAATTACTAAACCAGAATCATTGGCACCAAGACATTTACCTGCGCCAACAATTTCCACCGTTTTGCTGATAACCAACCAACTAAATGCCTTAGAGCCATTCTCATTTACCTGTGCTGACAATTCCTTCTGTTTTGATGCTAAAACAACCAACTTAAATGTTTCAGCCCTCTCTTAATTCCTCTGCACTGATACGCCTCTTTGTCCAGGCGCTGTAATCAGAGCTACTGAAGCCCAACAAGTAAACTTCAAATTAAATTATGCATCTGTGATGGAACTTCCTAACAAGCCAAATGAGGCAGACACCCCATAGGCTGCATCACCATCTTGTTTTCCAACACTTTGATTTATAGCTGCTCTGACAAGCTAGCCAAACCAGATGCATTGGCGCCACATTTATTCCTCCTGGATGAGGAAACTGAAAATCTTGACAAACCCCTCAGGTCAACTGAGCCAAGCGCCCTCAAGACTAAGGAACACTCCACCACCATTTTATTTTACCTATACCAACTTCTAAAACTGCACCTAACGCTAAAAACGGTGATGAGGCCAAGCACAATCAATATAATATGCCTGAACTAGCTGAGCCAGGGTTGTTGTAACCGCTTCACCTTCATCAGAAAAGATTCTCTGTAGTTCAGGGGAGTTGCTTGGCACAGTGGAACCAAATGCCCCCAGATCCAATCCACACCCATCTACCAATTTGTCTAGTTTTTAACATTTCAATTATTACCTGGTTTTTGCAAACATTTTAGGCTGCCCACCTATCACTAAAAAATCAAAAGCATCTGAACCAAATAATTAGAAGGACCAAATGATCTTTCAATCTGTCAAGGCAATTTATTCCATTAATCCATCAACTGCTGGATTGGGGGTTGATCCTCAAAACCTGCTCTATGGGGGCCTGCCACATGGAATTAAGTTTTGAATTGACAATCCAAGATTATTGCCAAGTAAAACAGATTATCCACATTTTAACCATTATTTATGACCATTGCTTCATTTAAAAGCCAAATTACGCAACTCAGACCTTGGGACTAACCAAACCAAAAATCTTGTCCTCACGCAAGTGAGCCAGGATGAAGTCATTATGCTCTGGCCCAGGTTGTGGGCTGCCCCTACTCAACCTGAGCGATGACACTGTCCCCACAGTTGAGGTTTGGATGGGGGCAGTATTGGTCTTTGCCCCAATGCAAGGGAAGCCTCAACTTTGGTTTCCAAATCATCTCTTATATTAATCCTTGCCTGTTTACTTATGTAATAGTTTATTTATTTACACTTTGTCAGGTTGAAAGGACAAAAATATTACCTTCTCTAAATTGCTAATCTGGTGAACAATGTTATTTTGGGCTGAAGGACCAAAAATTATTACTAACTTCTAGATATAGCACTGACCAATCCATATTTACCACGTTAAACCTGCAAATGAAATACTTGAAGAAATTGCCTTGTCAACCCCATTTAAAATCAGCTTAGGTGAATTCTCCCTATTTTGCCTAGTCTCTATTTTCTCTCGCCCTACTAAAGGGTTATGAAATCAAATAAATGACCTTTTTTTAGTTTTTAACTAGAATTTTGCCTAGTTATCTTAACTAGTGATTTTTTCCTTCTAAAAATAGAGATTTTGCCATGGTTCAGCTAAGCTGCAAAGAGATTTTCTCCAACTATGACCATTCCATCAGATAGTTTGCCAAGAGAGAGAAAGTATCCTAAGTGATTTTTCTGGTGCTACTAACGCTTAATAAGCGTGTAGCCTTCAAAGGACTTGGCCTTCAAAATAATTATAAAAAAGTTCAACACAGATAAAGAGTCATAATTGGCTGTAGGGTTCCTTAGCCAGAGTTGGGCTCAGTTCTGGGATGTGCCATCCTGAGCTATTCTCTAAGCTTGGTTGAGATCAAAGAATAGTGCAGTGGGGATCCTGGAAGGAAAAACTTAAATTGTCAAGCCTACACCATTCCAAACCCAGTTAGAAATCTCTGTTCTAGGTTATTGTACTATGGGCAGGGTGCCCAGTGGTAAAGTATAGACTCAATGAACACTGCCTCCTGAGTTTGATATCACTAGATGAACTTTGAGTAGGGGTCAATTTATGACTTTATTGGCGCTGCGCACCAATGTACCAAACCAAGATAGCAGATAGCAAGACAGTTCATGGAGTTCCTGGCCAATCAGAACGCTGCATGTGGAGGTTTACTGGGTTTTATCCTTCTTTCCCATTGATTTCAATTTTCCCATTTACACATTAATTGGTGCTGTATTGTCCCCATGTTAGCCCACCTCAAATAGATAGAATATTCTATTGCTTGTTGTTACAATTTGGTCTGACCAACCATCTGTATAAATAACTATCTATATATTTTATAATTAGCTAATATGTAGATTAAGAAAATTAATCAACTTTTCTGCTATAATAATGTTGAAATAAAATACTTACCATGTCTTATCTCACCCCACGCCACACTTTTATATATGATTTCTATAGTTAGTATTAAATACTATTAGTTGCTCCACTTTGATGTCTCCAATTTTATGTAATATTGGATTGCAATCAAAACCCTAATCCCCCACCAGTGAAGCTCTAAATTCCCTAATACATCAACTAACTCAACCTGTGTGCCTGGTTTTTGTATCTTATATTAAAATAACTTTATTAGTATCATTATCAACTACCTTGCCCCATTCTAGCGTAAACTTGTTATTTATAGGTTTATGATTATTCTCTTTGGCCACTATCCAGTGTATCATTTTTAATAGGCTGATTGATATTTATAATGTAAATTATCTAAAGGCTGATGCCTTAGCACCCCAGTTCTTTCCATTTATTATGCTATTGACCTTAAATTACTCAGTGCTATTATCATGGGTTAAATGACATCATTAAAGGGATAGATTGTAAAGATAAGGCTGGCCGTGATGAGTTTTAGAGAACAAAGTTGGATGGACTGCCTGACCTGAAGCACACCCTGGACCAACGCTGGGTAGAAGTAAGATACGCCAAAGTTAGTTTTTGGGGGTGCGCGTGATGGTCAAATGAAAGTTACATCTGTGGCGTTAAAAACACACCAGCTACAATTAAAATTATGATGGCACTTTGCGTTTAATTGGGGAATGGGTCTTCAAGTTCCTTTAGATTAATGTATAAGTAAACCTGGGAATATTAAGCTTTAGTCAATAGCTCAATTTAAAGCTTACTCAAGCTATGGTATGACAGTTAATGAAAGTTTCATTAATTGGTTTTTTTGGGTTCAGTACCTCACCCAATGGATGAGAATTCCCCCAAGTGTTTAATAATTATTTTCTGAGACCAACTTTCTTTGTTGGTCAACTTGTTTGATAAAAACCCTATTTGTTTCCATTTTATAATATGGTCCCTTGGTCAAATCTGTGCGTGGACCTCCTCAAGGAGGTCTTGGATAATATAGGTCATTTTATCTTATCTAAATTAAACAGCAATTCTCTTTCCCCTTGGAAAATCCTAGACCTTTGCAGATAGAAGCCCTGAAGAACCTGGATTCATATCTGCACTTGTTAATGGATTCCTCCCTGGGGTCCAACCAAGTCCTCACATTTTTTGGCTTATCTCATTATTTATACAATGATATACACCCTCACCTTGGGTCCTTTTGGTACCAACCCTCTGCGGGGCCATCTTTGCAGTGTATTAGCAGGTTGTTTCCTGATAGTGTGGTGAGGCATCCCCCACCACCTCTCTTAGAATGAGAGAGTTACAGACACTCTCTTGACATTGGTTGACATACCCTTTTATTATAAGTGCATTATAATTTTCCATATAGGGCTCTCTCTGAGTATCAACTGGGTATGCTGGCCATTTGTCACGGTCACTATGCCGCTACCATAGTGTTTTAAGTTTGGTTTCTGTTGGTTTAGCTTGGTGTTATTCTTGCTCTGGCCAACTGGGAGGTCCCTACACTTCCTGCTCATACCTGGTGGTTTCTGAACTCTTTGGGATCCTTCTGATATTATTCAAAAACCTACTCAGAAGTATTTTCTTAAATTCAGCAGGCTCTTGCTTCCATGGCTTCAGAATCTTCTGTCCCAACAACTTTAAATAAATCTCATCCAACCTCTCACAGCGTTGATCTGCTGTGTCACTTGTCCCCAGTGCAGTGGACTGGGTATTTTATTTGTCTGGGCACAGCTGCATTTATAGAATTCTGTAAAGGGTTTGGAACGTTACCTGGAGGCATATCGTCCTGACGTTCTGTCCTTCCAAACTATCCACAAGTTCTTTAATCTCCTCCAAGTGGGCCGCCCCTTGAGCAGGTGCAAATAATTTTTGCATTTTTGCCCAGCCTTTACTATTGTCTGATATAGTTAAAACGTCATTTCTTTGTTACACTTTGGATCCTCCCGCAAGGAACGCTCTGGTATGGTGGGTCCCCTACCAACTTAGATTGTCAGGTTGAAGCTCTTTGTGGTGATTTACCCGCCCCAACTGGAAAGGGAACAGATAATTTAGCCGTCATCATTTTACCTGCACTGACCCTATAAATACTGGCCAGGAAACTTGAGCACTCTTTTGGAAAAGGAGACTTCTTTTGCTTCCATACCTTCAGTTTTGGGGGATTTCAAAGGACAGTGGGGTCTAGCCCTGAGTTTTAATTAAAAGTCTGGTTTATTTACCCACGTTGGTTTCACCCACGGAGACTCCTATACATACTGGTCCCATGCACCCAAGCACTTCTTTGAGAACAGAGATTTCATTTCTTCCAAATCTTCAGGTTTGGGTGAATGTGAGGGTCAGTGGGGGTCTATCCCTGAGTTACTGATAAATTATGCAAATAATATGTCCAAAGTGGTTTTGCTTGAAAAGACCCCTATAAATATGGCTCCCAAAAAGATGGGTTTACTCTGAACAGGGCAGCGTCTCACATTGCTACTCCCTCAATTTTGGTGAAACTTGAGGGTACACATGAGTCTAGCACTGAGTCATAAATAGACTAAATCTATGAAGTTATCGCTCCTATGGATTTCACTCCCATGAATCTGGGCAAACCCTCATTGGAAGGGGATATCACTATGTTGGTAATGGATAGCAAAGTACAAGCTGCTATCATATCAAGTATTTTGCCTTTGACACCTGAAAACGCCATTCTGAATGAAACTTTTAGATAGAAATGAGAGTCAAGAAATGTGTATGACTGACTGATAAGTCATATTTAGTTCAGCGGATTGTATTTTAATTGCTGAAGGGGGCTTTGAACTTGGATAGTCATTTATGTCAAGTTGAAATGAGTAAATAGAGGTGATAATAGTTCAGCAAATAGAGTGAATTCTGCCGGAGCCTCAATGATGAGGCATAACCAGACAAGTTCTGGAGAATGATTAATAGCTAAGCCAAAGGGTCAGAACTGACCAAAGCGACAAAGATATGGATGGGATGGGAAGACATGAAGAGGGGTCTGTTTTGAGAGAGAAAAGAAAGATAGTGGATAGTAGGAAGAGGAGGTGAAAGCCTAAAGAGTCTGCTATTTATATTAATCTAAATAAAGTAGTGTGGTTGAGGCGATTGCCTCATATTTTATGAGTTATTAAAGTTCATTTTGCGGACCAATAATCTCCATATAATTCGTCTGTTGCTCAGTGGTCTCAACCCTGTGCAACCCTTCTGGCAAATATTAACCATATCGCCCAAATTTAAAACAGTGGTGCTCACTACAGGAGGCCCATTGATCAACACCTTAAGAAGTCCTATAATCACTAAGCAATGGTGCAACAGGCTCATCTTGAGGGGATACTACCTCAGTTTATTGAGTTCTCCCAATATGTGGAACTAAAACTTGTTCTGGATGCACTACTTCAGATGCAAAAAATACTTTTTCAGGAAAATAAGGGTATAACCGATCAGCTTGACAAGGCTTTCCACAACTAAACCTGATTGGTTGTTAAGCCAGAAAACTTGCTGACTGCTTGGATGGCACTACAGAGCGGCTAGACTGTGAAGAGCGTAAAATGAATAGTGTTGCTAGAGAGGGAGAGGTATGAATTGATAATCTGCCCCCATTTAACCGCATCAGAAATATACATGGATTTTGTAAGAGGTTCAAATTTGTAGTAGAGGGGGCTTCAGATTGGCGTAAGGCTAAACTGTTGTTGTCCGCTATGGATGTAGAGAGTGCGGACCAAGTTATATGTTACCTTAGGAATAGCAATGTAACATATCAGGAGGTGAAGAAAATTGTGCTCTGTCTGTTTGGGGGTGTGGCAAAGATGGCGCAACTCAAGGCTGACTTTTTAACAATACAATTTTAATGGAATGAGTCTTTGGTGGTGTTTGTGGAGCAATTAATGACTGAGGCTCACGTGTTAGTGGGACCAGATATTATGACCACTGAGGATGTAGTCATTGAAATGACAGCAGCTTTTAAGCCATATTGGGAGCTTTTTAAAGCTATGGTCCCCATTCTGCATGAAGATATGGCAATAATGCAAATTGTCAACTATTTATGACATTTATCCATCACTTTTAGTGCTCCCAAAGTGGAACAAAAAGACCTTCAACCATTACTGAAACTCTTCAGGAAATAGACAACAACAATTTGGCTATAATCCGTTAGCTACTACGTGGGCACTCAACCCTTAAGCGGTTCCTTTCCACCCTCTCTATGGTCACCCAGCTCATCCTTGGTCTAATTAAAATTCCTCAGTTACTTTCCGACCTGGGTTTTTGGGGGTGCCACAGATAACTGGGCCATATACTAACGCCTGCTTCTCTTGTGGCCAAAGAGGTTATTATGCAGCTAACTGCCCTAAAAACCGCATACATATGCATTACCACCAGCCCTGACTGAACATGGAAAAGTTTGAGTGGAGTAGAGATGGGACGCTCTACCTCCGCTGATCCAAATTTAATTGTCCCTGATAACTCTAACAAGTCCCTTTACATTAGCCCCGGTACTCAACCTGAAGATTATTATACCAACAAACCCTCAGAGATGCCCCAAACTTCCCCCTTGAGGGAGACAGGACGAATATAGACTCAAAGTCTTAACAAGTTGTACAAAAGCTGTACGCCTGAGAAAACTTTGAGCAAAACAGCACAGATGAAGTCAGACCCTCAATTGATGTCGCCGCCCTAGTGTGAGTGAACGTTGCAATTCCAGTAGAGAAGATTGCCCAGAAGTATCCTCATGTCAACGCCTGTATTATCACTTTTCTTGATAACAAAAAGCCCTTGGATGTGCATGTGATAAACACCATTAGTTCTTCCTATTTTAGAGTGTACATACTGTAATATTTTTCTAGAAAGTACAAAAACACGAGCAATTATAGATACAGGCGCTCCAGTTAATATAGTATCCACCAAACTTGTGGCCAAGCTTCCGCTGAAGCCTGATGTGGAGAATTGAGTAGTGTACGAAACCATGGGGGCGCAGAGCACTGTGTTGGAGGGTGCTTACAATGCATTGCCTTTGAGGTTGGTTCAGTTGGTGCATCCGCCTCAGTGGTTGTTCTGCCTAATAATATTCATGACATATTGATCAGAGATGCGTTCATGCGGCAATTTAGGCAGTGGTCAATATGGCAGAAGAAACATTTAATATCCTTAGGCAACGGATCCTCATCTATTTCACCTCCAACGGAGTCCCAAAGGACCCCATCCGCTCCATTCAAATTAATCTTGCATATAGCGACGGTGTAATTTCTGTTCAATATCAGTGGATGGAGTGGAGGACCAGAGCTCTTCCTAACCAGATTTATGAGTATAAAGGTATTCTTCTACGGGCTGCAACCACCTTAAGTATACCTTCTGGGCGTCAGTTCATAGTAGGGATGGAGCTCAAAGTAGAAATCCCTGAAGGTCTATATGGTGGAATTATGGGGCCCTACCAGCAATTGCAGCTCAAACCCCATGTGGCTCCTGGACTATCGTTACTGGGGATGGAGAAGTGAAGGTATTATTAGAAAACCTACAAGAGGAGTATATGATGGTTTAAAGGCACCAAGTGGTGGCTTTTCTGCACCTGACTCCTTTTTGATGAAGTTCACCATATAACTGACTTTGGTTCTTGGGAGGTCCTTGGCTTACCAGTAAAAGCCTCATATGGCGTAATGACTGTGGTTCTGCTCATAGCCTTTACTGGGCTGCTGGAAGAACAGAACTATTGGGCAATGTCCCTGTTTGCAAAATACTGAGGCATTTTCACTTCTGACGACCACAATTTGGGTTGCACACGCGGAGTAGTGCATCAGGTGGATATGGGAGATCACCTTCCCATTCAGTCACAGCCTATCCATCACTCCAAAGCTGCGGAAAAAGTTGTATCTGAGGAGGCAGATAAATTGCTTGAATAAGGGATGTTTGAGCCATCAAAGAGTCCCTGGGCGTTGCTGGTACTAATTTTTAAGAAGAAAGATGGCACCAACCAAGTAGTAATTAACTACTGGAAGCTTAACAACATCATGATAAAAGATTTGTATCTGCTTCTGTGAACTGACAACACTTTAGATTGGCTTAGATCTGCTAACTATTTTTCTTCCATGGACTTGATATCAGGATACTAACAGACCGAGTTGCCTGTGGCAGAACAGCAGAAATGCGCCATAACCACCTCTAAAGGGTTGTTCCAGCCTACGTGTATGCCCTAAGGATTATGTAACACCACGACTACGTTCCAGCGGGCTATGGACTCTATCTTAGGTGAATTAAAGCTGTCCTGCGTGATAGTTTACCTCAATGGTATAAATGTGATCTCACAGACATTCACAGAGCATCTTAACCACTTGGAACAAGTGTTCCGCTGCTCACTGAAGCCAACATAAAAATCAGACTGCAAAAGTGCATACTCTTTTAAGGAGCAATTGGAAAAACTCAGGTTTGTGGTAGACTCCAAAGGGCTTAAACCTCAGCCAGCAAAGATAGAAGCTATCTGCAAGATGACTCAGCCAGGTAATAAGCAGGATATCTAGGTACTTTTGGGGATGATCAGTTACTGCCGGCAGTTCATTCACAACTTCATCTGTATTAGGCGCCGCTCTTTGAGCTATTGAAGAAAAACGCCATTTTTGACTGGCTGAACGTTGTCAAAACGCTTTTGATGTCTTGCAGAGAACATTGCCTTGTGTGCCAGTTTTGCAATAGCCTAATTTCAAAAAGGAATTTATTGTGCAAATGGATGCTTCACTTTCCACCGTAGGGGCAGTATTATCCCAGAAGGATGATGATGGTGTGGAGCACTCCGTCACATTTTGTAGACAAAGCTTAAATTGCCATGAACGAAATTACACTGTGACCAAGCGGGAGTGCTTAGCGGTGATATATGCATATAAATAGTTTTGGGTATACCTTCACTGAGTAAGATTCAAAGTGGTAAAGGATCATGCATCCATGCGTTGGTTGCAGAATCTTTGGGAACCTGAAAGGCGACTTGCGCAATGGTCACTGA
The DNA here is from genome assembly GCA_022478985.1 of Massospora cicadina. Classification (NCBI taxonomy): domain Eukaryota; kingdom Fungi; phylum Entomophthoromycota; class Entomophthoromycetes; order Entomophthorales; family Entomophthoraceae; genus Massospora; species Massospora cicadina. The sequence continues at coordinate 38,337 of JAKSZP010010898.1, read as the reverse complement.
AGCTCTAAGCTTATGACTTTGAGATAGTACACCAGCTGAGGACTAAATACCAGAACGCAGATTGTCTCTCACGATTATTTACACTCACCATTACAGAGGATTTGGCGGACATAATGTACAAGAAGATGATTGTTGGCAAATAACACGATGATCCGCCAAAGGTGATCAAAGCGCTGGATGGGTTTAGACGGGACATCTTCTTGTGCCATGAGAAACTATATAAGAAAGTTGGGAATTTGACACTGAGTTTCTTTAAAACCTTCCGCCAGGCCAGCAATTATTTGGGATGCACACAAGGCGGTAGGTCATGGAGAGTTGAGGAAAACATTGGAGTTTTTGTGACCATGTTACTATTGGGAGAGCATACACTATGATGTGCTCAAGACAATTGCTTGTTGTCACCAGTGTCAATTGGAGAAACCTTTCCACAAGAAAGCTACCTACCAGCTGATTAAGCCCCGTTTCTCTTGGCACTCTGTTTCCATTGATGTGTTGGGGCCTCTGCCAACTGGAGCGAACTGCTCCAAGTATATACTAGTATTGCTAGATCACTTGACCAGGTGGGTGAAGGCAAGAGTAATCCGCAATCTAGGGGCTGTTATCATCACCAAGCTCATTATGGAGTGTGTCATACAACAACATGGCTTTCCACAGTTTATTCTCACGGAAAATGAGATAAAATTCACGTCGCATATCCTCCCCTAGATGACCAAAATAATGGCAATACACAGGGTCTTAACTACACCATAACTCCCTGAATCTAATGGGATGGTTGAGAGGGTTAACGATAAGTTGGTGAACATTCTCCATAAGCTTGTAAAAGATTGCCCCTTGGAATGGAATGCCCTCTTATCCACTGCCACCTTCACTTTTAATATTAGCTATCATTCGTTGATGGGGAAAAGTCCCTTTCAATTGTTTTATGAAAGAAATCTGGTTTTTCCAACATTGCTTTATTCTTGTGTGGAGGACACTGGCGGAGTAGAGCCACAGCGTTATCTGACTAACTTAACAGACACGCTGATAAAATTAAAACTGAAGCTTGTTCCACTGGTTTAGCCAAGAAGATTTGTGATCAGGCGGCTGACCAATGTAGACGTATCAAACTTCCACAGTTCATCGTAGGAGACTATGTCTTGTTCCATGACCAATAAAGGTTTTGGAAGGAAGAACAAGTTCGCCAGCATATGGACCGGACCATTTGAGATAATTGAGAAGACTGGAATTGATGCCTACACCATTAAGGAACCTGCGGGTGATCAGATTATCAATCAAGTGCACGCTAAGTTCCTTTGGCCTTATAAAAAATAAATGACTTATAATCCAGTCAAGGGGGGTAATGTCAAGTAATTGGTATGACTGGCCAATAAGTCATATTTAGTTTGGCAGATTATATCTTAATTGATGAAGGGGCTTTGAACTTAGATAGTAAATTATGTCAACTTGAAGTGAGTCAATAGAGGTAAGATTAGTTTGGTGAATAGAGTGAATTCCGCTGCAGCCTCAATGATGAGGCTTAACCAGACAAGTTCTGGAGAATGATTAATAGCTAAGCCAAAGGGTCGGAACTGACCAAAGTGATGAAGATATGAGTGGTATGGGAAGACAAGAAGAGGGGTCTGCTTTGAGAGAGAAGGGAAATAGAGTGGATGTAGGAAGAGGAAGTGAAAGCAGAAAGATTCTTATATTATATTAAATTAAATAAAGTAGTATAGTTGAGGCGATTGCCTCATATTTTATAAGTTTAATAAAGTTCATTTTCGCGGACCAATGATCTCCATATCATCTGTCCGTTGCTCAGTGGGCTCAACCCTGTGCAACCCTTCCAGCGAATTTTAACCATATCGCCCAAATTTATAACAATGAGTCAAATGGAAGTTCTCATGGGCCGCATATTGCAACAATTCTTAGATTTCATATCACTCCTGAGAATTCTCGCTTTTCCCTCAAGATGATTTAATGAACTGAGGAGGTTGAACAAGAGTTAAGGCTTTAAAACTTTGGTAAGTATGCTGCTGCTGAGGATACTGTGGGGTATGTACCCTCAGTGGTAAAGATTGCAGACTACCCTTCACAATTCTTTAATTAAAAACCCATCCTACGGGTGTGATTAAGTCTAAGGTGGAACCCTCTGGTATGCTGTTGGCGTTATCTATTATCTATAAAGATTATACTGGTTATTTTCTGCTTTATACACTTTCCTCACCATCAGTAAAATTCAGAAAAACTATTTTGTTGGATACCAGAGCATCTGAGAATTTTATTGGCCTGAAACTTGCTGGCTACCTTGAATTGAATTACTTACCTGATGGTATGGTTAGGGAAGATGCCTCCCAGGGTATTCCCACGCTAAATGTTCAAGGGTTAGTGGATTTTCAAGTGGGTAAATAAAATTTGGCTGAGAGCTTTTTGGCAGTCAAAAATCTCCTGTTCCCAATAATATTGGGAGTGGAATGGTGGCGAAAGTTTGACATCAGAACCATTCTGAAAGGTAACATCTTGACGTTATCTCTAAATAGGGGAAAGGAATTAGTAATTCCTATTTCTGAATTAGACGCTCAAGGCAATATGCCCCAATGGCACAATTCACATAAGTTCAACCTCGCACCTCTGCTGAAGCCCAATCAGAAGTGGCCTTACATTATTTCTTGGAAGGATTGGAACTTTCCTTTGATGAGGCTTCTGCAAATGTCCTGCCAGACCATTCTGAATTTGATTGTGACTTCAAGCTTACAGTGGACCTGGTGCGCATTTCCTCTCCCACTTAACCTTTGACTATATGGGAAGAGGCAGCATTGGATGTATGAGTCACAGAGCAGCTAGCTTAAGGGGCCATATTTTTGGGTAAACTTTTTAGTGTCCTCACCTCTTCTCTTTGTGGAGAAAGCTGATGTGGCTCTACGCTCCTGTGTAGATTATGATAAGTTGAACGATGTTACTATCCCTGATCTGCATCCAATCCTGGTGGAGGCACATTTTGCTCATATGTGGAGAAGGCCAAGGTCTTCTCCAAATTGTATTGTTTGAAAGCTTTCAATCAGATTTTCATCAAGAAAGGCCAGGAGTATCTAACTGCATTCTGGACCTAAAAGGGGATTTTTAAATTCCAGGTCATGCCTTTTGGGCTCAAGAAAGTGCCTGCAATCTTCCAACGTCATATTGATGCAGTTTTGAGGAAGTTGTTGGGTGTATGCGCGGTAGCATACATGGATGACATTCCAGTGTTTCCCCAGATCCAATATCCCATGTAATACACCTGTGGCAAGTAGTTGAGCATTTGAGGGCGGCAAAGCTAACTCTGAAAATAAGTTTATGAGAGATTTCAAAGTCCCAGGTCACCTCCTGGACAACATCGGTTTCAACCAAGGCCACATGATCACTCCAGATAAGGAGAAGGCAATAGCGAGTAGCCCACGCCACCCTCAGTTAAGGAGTTGTGAAGCTTTTTGGGGGCTTGCACCTTACTTAGAAAGTCGCCATCAAGTCTTTCTGAGGTAGTGGCGCCTTTATATTAGGCTTGTGGTGCCAAAGTTTTTCAGTGGTCCTCTGCAATGGAGGATGCCTTACAAGAAGTGAATTGTACTCTTATGTCAACGTCAGTTCTCCATCAAGTGGATCCTGAGAGGTAGGTTATAGTGGCCACAGATGCTTCCAATTTTTCCATAGCTGCTGCGCTCTTGCAGGTATGTGAAGATAGAGTCGAGCATCCCATGGGATATTTTTCTCAGAAAATGTCCTTGCCCAAGTTAAATTACACTGTTTATGATAAAAAACTTTTGGTGGTAGTGGAAGCGCTGAAATATTGGCGTCATCATCCACATGGTTCTTCCAAGTTTTTCTGTGTGCATACTGATTATCATGCCTTATTGTACTACTGGGCTCCTCATGTTCTGACCTCATGGCAAACCCAGTGGCATGAGACCCTTGCCCAATTTTGTTCTCCTATGAGTTCATTAAGGGCAAGGAGAATGGTTTGGCTGACGCTCTGAGTTGAAACCCTGCGTTAGCCCCTGATCCCAAGGAGGTGGATTTGCACAACACCCATTTGGTGATTCCTCCTGGTAAAGTGGTATCTGAGCGACCCTCCACCATGGCATGTGTGCCAATTATTGCTTCACTGGAGAACCTGGAGGAGTATAGTATGTTCAGAAAGATTTTCCTTTCCCAGTCACTATCAGTGGAATATACTATGGTTCTGGAAAAATGCAAGCTGAATCAGGAGGATATAACCAATGGGTACCATATAGAGGATGAGATGATATGGTTCCAGGGGCGTCTATAGGTTCCTGTGGGACTGCTACATTTGTAAGTGATCATGGAACACCACGATGGCTTAACTGTAGAGCACCCAGGAAAGGTGAGGACTTTAGAGCTGATCCGATGGAAAATAACTGGAAGGGCCTGGATGCACAGGTGGCAAGGTATTCAAGGAATGCTGATTTACAATAAAAGAAATCAAATTGTCAGCCTCTCGCGGGGTTGTTGGTGCCTGTCCAAAAAGTAGCAGGACCCTGGACTTCACTTTCAGTTGGTTTTATTGTGGGCTGCCCTTGTAAGAGGGGCATGATGCTATCATGTTATTGGTGGACTTGTTTACCAAGTTCACCCATTTAATTCCATGTAGCATCAAAGTAACAGCGGCGCAGATGGCTAAGTTATTTTACATACACGTGTTTTCACTCCATGGGGTGCCACAGGAGATTATTAGTGACTGTGGACCACAGATCACATCCATATTTTAAGAGTTGTGTGAACTCTTCAGATTCATCCATGCCGTTATTATGCCTACCTTACCCAATCTGATGGGCTGATAGAACGATTAAATCAGTACTTTGAACTGTTCTTGCGGTGGTACACTGCCGCGGACCACTTTTATTGTGCTTCCCATCTTCCAATGGCCCAATATAGTTATAATAACGCCCAACATGCTTCAATTGGTGTTTTCCATTCTTTACTAACTATGGGTTCAACACCTCCTTTAACATGGAGCCCAGCTGTGGGTCCAAGGTGGAACTGGTGGTGGAATTTTTCAAGCCATCAAGAAAGTACACAAAAAGGTCAATACTAATTTGGAGGCAGCTATGAAGATTTATAAGGAGAACACTGATGGTAAGGGATGTGAGTCCAGCATCAAGGAGGGGGATCTCGTGATTCTTGTTTCTAGAAATATCCCAATCAAGCAGCCATGAAAAAATGGGTACAAAGAGAATAGGGCATATCCGCATTGTTAGAAAGGTAGGTCATTCCTCATACCAGTTAGATCTTCCACAGTCATTTTAAATCTTTGCCATGTTTCATAGAAGAAAGCTGACGTTGTTTGAGGGTCCCACACCAGAGACCCCAGAGGCATACCTCGTGGATGGGGCACCAGAGTGGAAGTAGAGGATATTGTAGCCTCTCGCCATGTAAGAAGAAAAACTCAAGTATCTGGTGTCTTGGAAAAGATCTGACGCTGCGGAGAACAGTTGGGTACCAGAACACAATTGTGTCTATGTACAAGACCTTATTGATGCATTCCATGAGCGTTTCACAGAGGCAGCAAGACCCAAGGCTAAACCAGGTATCGCCGCCATAAAGCTGGCCCCTTCTCATAAGAACTTTCCCCTAGCTGAAGCCCTTGGGGGAGAGGTGGTGCCCTAAAAATACTGGAGGGTAATGTCATGGTTAAATGACATCATTGTGGGGACTGATTGTAGGGATAAGGCTGGGCTTGATGAGGCCAAGAGAACAAAGTTGGATGTCCTGCCTGACCTGAAGCATACCCTGGACCAACGCTGGGTAGAAGCAAGATATGCTAAGTTAATTTTGGGGGTACGCGTGATGGTCAGATGAGCGTTACATCTTCAGCATTAAACCACCAGCTACATTGAAAAGTATGATGGCACTTTTCGTTTAATTGGGAACGGGGCTTCAAGTTCCATTAGATTTATATTATATACTAAAATCTGGGAAGATTAAGCTTCAGTCAATCACTCAACTTAAAGCTTACTCAAGCTATGGTATGACAGTTAAAGGAAAGTTGCATTAATTGGTTCATTTGGGCACAGTACCTCACTCAATGAATGAGGATTCCCCCAAGTGTTTAATAATTTATTTTAAAGGCCAAATTCTTTGTCAGTCGACTTGTTAAATAAAAACCCCCGTTTGTTTCCATTTTTAATATGATCCCTTGGTCAGACCTGTGCGTGGACCCCTTGAGGAGGTCACTAACTAATATAGGTAGTTTTATCTTATCTTATTTTTCCAGCAATTGTCTTCCCTCAGGAAAGCCTGGACCTTTACAGATAGAGGCCCTGAAGAACCTGCATTCAGATCTGCACTTGGTAATGGATTCCTCCCTGGGTCCAACCAAGTCCTCACATTTTGGCTTGTCTCGTTATCTATAAAATGATGTAAACCCTCACTTTGGGTCCTTTTGGTACTGGCCCCTTTTGTGGGGCCCTCTTCCCAGTGTTATTAGCAGGTTGTTCCCTGGTAGTGTGGCGGGGCATCCCTCAACACTACTCTGGGAATGAGAGAGTTACATACAAACTTTTGACAACTATCAAGTTTCCAAATAATTGCTCAAATGGGAACAAAGGATTTGGAGAAGCATATCAATAAGGGGACTGCCATTGTGATAGGGATCTTGTTTTTACTGTATCTTGTTGAAGCTGCTATAACACAAAATATTAAACATGGATCCCTGAGCCACTGTCAGTCTTTGATATTATGTTGTGCTTTTAGTTTTGCTTAACAAAAATTTATTTCAATAAATAAGGTCTATTGTGTGAGATTTTTAAGGTCATAGTCTTTAAACAGTACCTTGTTAATTTGGTGCCTATCAACCTGTGCAGTTAGATTTTGACTTTCAAGAACCAGTTTTAAACATGCTTTTTTACTCCAATAGTAAAAGGCTTTTATAAGGAAGCTACTTATTGAACCTGTTATCTAATTTTCATATATGATCTTCTATCTTTGGGGTTAAGTTTACTTATTGTATTAGACTCCTATACTTCCCTCAGGTGTTTGGACCATATGTTGAGCATCCATTGGACTGATTCTTGGCACTAAACTATCAAAACAAAAATGGGATACTTCCAGAAATTATATCATCTAAAAAGTTATAGAACAATTTTTAGAAGCCAATGATTTGGTAGATTATTTAAGCCAATATCAAAAATGGAATTGTTAAGTATAATGATACATAAAGGTAGCCAATGCTTAATATATTATAAAAATTAAATAGATAAAAATTTATATAAATCTGATACTATATATGATACAAGATGACACTAAGATAGATATTACTGATACAAAAATGATGTACTTGAGAACTACCAATATAAACTTGGTTTTATTTGTATCCTATATGGCTGCAATAACAAGTTTAGTATCTCCAATCTTCATAGATTTTTCTGAATAATTTTAATACATCCAAAGAAACTCAATGCTTGGCACCTCAACATAATATGCAAAATCAAGAGATAACCACATGCCATTAGCGTATCATTAGGATGTTATATTATATATGTTATCAACCTTACTAAATTTAAGAGTATCTTTTTCTATTCTAATTGCAATGGTTCTGGCCGCGGCCATTAGGCTTGATAGAGCCATAAACCTTTTTTAGTCGAAGTGGGGTGATAACATGAAGACCTTACCCCTAGCTAATATTGTGGATTTAGACCATGCCCTTGATGAGTGCTGGGTGGCTTCTGTCCCCCTAAATTGAACCTATCTCTACAGAAATCAATAATCCCCTATGAACCCCTAATTACTTCTGAGTCTGATGAATTTTATTCAGATAGTGTAAAAAATCATTGACGAGGCATGTAGTCTTATAACATCCTACAATCAAATGTAGGACTTGGCATGAATGAGTCAAAAGTGGATAGTCAGATGAGGCATCCCTAAGAAAACAGGTCAACACCTATAGGCGTTCTCTGCAACTCCTGAGTGATCAATCTCTCCAGCTGGATAGGGAGAAGTTCCCTCACAGGAGTAATAAAAGGACCAAACCCTCATTAGATCCTCTTTCCATGAATAGTGACCTAGCTCAAGTGGTGGATGAGTGGAAAGTTACTGCCGTAGATCCAAAAAACATACCTTTCTGCCCCAATTCTTCTTTCTGATTTAGTAAAATTAATTAAAGGGGTATGCAAGAAAAGGTGGTTCAATCTAGGAACCTCCAACAGAACTCCAGTGCTCACCTCAATGGTGCCTTGGTCCTTGAAAAAAACTAAGAAATCGCGCAACATCGCCTAACCCCCATGTATAAGATTTATGTCACTTGATAATTCAGATTGGGTTGTTATTAGTAGACCAGATATCATATCAAAATTGCAGATCACCCAGATTACTGCCAATGTTTGTTTGATCAATTTTATCAGTAGGATGGGCTCCCATGGAACTTTTGATTTTATCTTACCCATCCAGTAGAATCTGTTCACATTTGGTAGTATCACCCTAGATTTCTCTCTGATCCAGAGTTTGCACTAATAAAATTTTATGACGTGATCAGAGCCCTCTAAAGCCTCTCTTTACCCTTCATGCTAAGCCCAATGTTGAGTATTAAGCAATTTTCTTCATCTAGGCTCTGCTAGTGTGCCAGGATAAACAGTATGAGGATTGCTGGCCCTTGCTGATTCTCCTTCATTGGCGTACTTTTTCACTATAAGACCCTAAGGTAACCCACCAGCCCAGCTAACCAACAAATTCACCTTGTTGAATTGGCCCCTCTTGGGTGCACACTGGTGGTCCTCACCCCCCTTCTGGGGCGGTCCAACCCCTTGCTCCTTCACCCTCATAATCATCGCTGGCCATTATTGGGTGCGCACTGGTGAATCTGTCCCCTGTCATGGGCGTCCCAGATCCCATGATCCTTCTTTCTCATGACCGATGGCCATCAGTCCACTGTTATGGTGGCCAGTTAGCCAAGTTCCCATCGGGATTCCTTGTAGTGTTAAGGTATGGGAGTTGATAGCACTGACCACTCCAAGTGCATCAACCCAGAAGCTTCCTTGGGGATCTCCATTCCCATATTACCAATCAAGCCTCTTTCACTACTTTAACTTGTAAAAGATGGGCGCAAGAGAGATCTTTATTGCGAGGGAAATTTAATTTTTTATACTTATTTGTTCCTATGGCAATCTGCTGCCTGCCTATCAACAATCATTAGCAATGTTTCTGTCATCCCATCCAATCATCAGCACTTCCACTGGCAACCGTTCCATCATAATTCATCACGAAAACACCAAATATTAGTTTGACTCATCCTCAGCATCAGTCACTAGTCGATTTGTATATAAATTGTTATTAAAAACTTTATAAAATAACTCAGCCTTTAGTCACCAGTATTAGAACCATAGGTGGTGGATTGACCATCGCTTGCTTTACTATTGTAACCCTTGGCACTAAAGCCAGCAATCTGATCATCCTAGGCATAATTCACCAGCTGATACTAAGTAGTACATGATTGGATCATCTTTGGAATCAGTCGCCAGTGATCCTGAACTCCTCAACGTCAAATTGGCATTCTTCCAATAAACCTTCATCAATTAAACATTCAATTATCCTCAGCATATTTCGCCAGTAAATTCTAATAATTATATATAATTAGTTGATTATCCTCAGCATCCAGCCGCTGGTAATTGAAACACTAATTGACTATCAGGGATCATTCCTGATACTTTCCTTATCTGGTGGAATCACCAAAATAGCTCAACACAACTAAATGGGGAGCACAAGTTGGCATAATATTATTAAAATATTATTAAAACGCAGTAATTAGTCATTCAACTAGCTCCAAATAATTTTGGCCCTAATTTTGATATTATTGGAGGAATCCATCTGGTTAACTTTATGACACCCAACCTTCCCAATTAGGGTTCCCAGAAGAGGCTTAGTCACTTGACAATTTCTAAGCTCCCTCCTGATTTTCCTTACCCCACTATATAGACATTCACACTCCTTAAGGCCATTTTCTGGTTTATCCCTTAAGTCTTCTACCCTTTTGCTTTAAAGTAATAAACCTGTTCTGAGTTGTTTAATTTGGAGTCAACCCCCACCTTTTGTCTTGCCTTGTACTAACGGTATCCAGTGATGCATGATTAAATCTGCAAATTAGTTTAGTTTATGGAGTGGATGTAACAATCTGCTGACCTAATAGTACTCCGCATTATATCAGAATTAATATACCTTGTCTTTCTCAAGCCTGCCTTCTAATCCTCCATACACACCATGGATGTCATAGACACAAAAATACTCTTCCAATCTGCCATAAATTCGGCGCAATCTGCCCATTTTATGTTCCCATATTATCCCAAACTGTTCTATCATATGCTCAACAGCCACAAAAACTCTGAGGGGTTGTGTAACGGGCGGGGCTCCCAAGGCCCAGCCCGCCACCAGCCCTTAACCACCACCCCCATATGTGGCTGTACCAACTCCATATGGTCCTGTCCAAATGGATGGCCTTGCCAGGCATCTGGGCCGAGGTGTGGTGCACTGGCCTCTGTCACTATGGGCCCCCGGGCTGAGGTGATCCCTACGGCCTCTGTCACCTCGGGGTTACCCATCCAAGGTGCAGTCAACTGGCCTCTGTCACCTTGGGCCACTCTGGATCCTTCCCCTCTCACCAGGGCAAGGCCACTCTCAAGAGGATCCCAGGCGCGTCCACCCCCTTTCCTCTCCTCCTCACTGCACCACCATCTGCACCCCCAATCTTGTTTTAAATAAAATTAAATAAAACAAATCCAGCAAATAGCAGCCTTTATTGGGAATGGACTCGAAGTCAGAATAGAATTCCAAAGTGAGGTCCGATGGGCTGACCTTGCTTTGATATAATTCCTAAAAAGGCTAAATGAATTTTAGGTAATAAGGGGCGCACAAGCCTCTGGAATTGATGGCATCCAGGTAACTCTATGGAGAATTTGAGGGAACCTCAACACAAACAACCAATCAGATAATTAATTTATTTATTAATATTCCGTTATCAACCTGAATAAAAAAACTCCTACTTGGAATAACAGAATTGCAACTATTGATGCACATGAATCCCATAATTCCCAACCTTATGAGATTCATGTATGATCATCGATAATTACAGGTTGTCACCATACTTCTTCTCCCGCCCATGGGGATTGCATCAGTAAACCCTGAGTTTGCACCAATCACATACTCCTAGCTTGTTGTGGGTGCCTTTAGTATGTTATTGAACTGATTATATACTCACATTACCTTCTAGCACCCCGCTTAAAAGTCACTAGTTCTGCTGAACCCTTGGCATGCTAGTCAATCAAAGGGTGCTAATGCACCAAGTTTACATGGCCAGTCTTTTTTATATTTTATAATTCATTTGAGGAAGGCTGACCATGGGATGGAAACTTCCAATAAATACCAACTAAAAAACACTAATAAAAGAGGGGCACCCCAGAGAAGCTGAGGCTACCTCCTGTTGCCAGAGGGACTTCCAGTGGAAGAAAGAGGCTGAAGTGACAGGAGAGAACTGGGCCAAAACTGAACATGAATGGAGGAAAGGTCCAACGAGAGGAACCAGATGGGGATCAGGATGGCACCAACCAGCGTTGGCAGGATGGCAGTTGGCCAAACAACCAAGCTTGAAAGTGGTCCATGAGGTGAAAGTGAAAGCGGCGCACAGCTTTAAGTCGTTGGGGTAGTTCCTGATAGTGCATCAAGGACAATAGTGTGGATCGTCCATAGCACTATTGCAACAATCAAGGCGCGGAGCAATGGGTGGATAGGGGAGGTCATGGAAAAAGGAAGATGTTTTTAGACAGGATGAAATACTGCTCACGCTCCTGGAAAGAGGCGCATAACATCACGCCAGATCATCTGTGATGGCGGGCAATCTTCCAAGCGAAGGACTAGTGAACCATATTGCCTGCATACAATGCATGAAGGTGAAAGGCATTGGACTGCTCAGCCAAGCGGTACACCTTTATCAGGCATCTCCACATATGGGCGCGAATCTGGGGTTGTAAAAGAGGATAGTGAGTGTACCGTCAAATGTCCTTCTGGGTCTCCAAAGAGTACGGGATGTCCAGCTTGTCAAGGTAGTCCACACGGGCAATGAGGGGGGTACATTGGGGTACTGGGTTGTTCAAAACGACTTGCACACAGACTTCTTGTTTGAAATGGGGAGTAGGGAGACCCCTCTGGGCGGTATGTCCACTGATGCTGATCCTCCACTCAGCACTCTGCATGGAGAGGAGAATACATTTGAAGTGGGTCGGCATTGTGGGCCCGCAGCACATGCAGGCCCGCAGCAGAGGGATGAGAGGCAATATAGTTTAGCAGAGAATGGGGGTGGGTAAGATTGCAAAGGCCAAGGGTGCGAGAAAAGTTGGAGCGGGCCGCGCGTGACCAGTGTTGGGCTAGGGGTGTGGGGTTGGTGACCGTAGTAACCAAGGTGCCAAGTATTTTAGTGGCATGGGCCTTGAAATTGAGCAGGCCCATACCACCACTATGACAATGGCCAAACATGACATCCAAGCGTACAGGGGGAGGGAGGCCTAACCAAAGCCACCCTTGCAGGAGGGAGTACAAAGAGTTGAAGAAAGAGGGGGAAAAGCAATGGCGTGGGCCACAAAACAGACTTTGGACAGGAGCATAGAGTTGGCAAGCACAACCCAGCCTGGGAGGGTAGTCTGGTGGGCTCTTAGAGATGCAAAGCTCTTTGTGACATTGGCGAGCATGTGGTGCTCCATTACCAACGAGGCATACCCTCCCACCTCCAGACACACTACTAAATGGCACACCAGAGCAACAGTTGGTCATTTCATGAAAGGGTGCACAAGCGGGGCGGTATGGGGTGGTCAGGGCAAGCGAACCTGTGAGCTAGCTGCTGAAGCAGGTAGGAAACGGGTTGCTGGTGACCAGCGGGCCTGGTACTGGCCAAAGAGAATAATTTCGGTTTTGGAGGAGTTAAGTGCGGCGTTGCTGACTCTGGAGTAATCCTAGATAGTTTCCTCCAACACGCATGCATCATGGTTGTTAGACACCCCAACCACACAATTGTCAGAAAATGCCAGCATCTTAACTGGTGCTTGGCTTTGTACATGAACACCAGCAAGGCGGGAGTTCACATTGCGTAAAAGTGGGTCGTGGCTGAAGTTGTATAAGAGTGGGCTTAAAGGGTCACCTTGGCGGAGACCCCTTTGGGGGTGAACCACATCAGTAAGGAAACCAGGGCCACGCACAGCCATTGTGGCAGATTCCGTAAGCAACATCACCCAATTAATGAACTGGTGGGGGAGGCAGAACTTGTGGAGGCAGGCTTTGAGGTAATCCCAGTTGACCCTATCATAAGCTTTCTGATGGTCTAAGAACACAAGCGCCCCAGTAGCCGTGGATTGGCAGACATTGGCTACGGTGTGTATGTTGTCCCATATTGACTGCTTGGGGATAAAACCAAATTGCTCAGAGGAGATTACATCAGAGGTAACTTCCCCTAGGCGGTTGGCCAGTTTTTGGTAAATAATTTAGTATCTGTATTAGTAAGTGATATGGAACACCAGTTGGCCAAGTCCATCTTATCTCTTTTTTATACAGTGTTATCATATAGGCCTCCTGGCCCCCAGGAAGGAGGCGCGTTAATAAAAGACAATTGTTTATCGAGACAAGCAACAAAGAGGAGAAATAAGTAAAATATCTCATGTAGAACTCATATGGAATCCCATCTGGACCTGGGAACTTCCTATGCAGTGCACCATGAGTAGCATAACAGAGTTCATCCCAAGATATTAAATTCATCAACTCCGGTAAATTTGGAAATGGTGCAGATATGTGCACTATCAAGCAAATTCATCAAAATCGGCCAGTTTTACTGTATCAGATTGATACAATTCAGTGTAATGGTTTCAAACTTTTACTTCCACTTTGGCTTAGTTTCTGAAACATAGTGGTACGGCAGCCTCACCTGTGTGCAGTCCAAGTTATGTCACATTATGAAGAATCTGCGGAGAAAATAGGCGGAGCATGTGTCACCTTCTGTAATATTTTTTGCCTTGAACTGAACACAAGCGCAATGTATGTGTTGTCTTACCAATGCGTTGAGATGAGCAGACACTTTGGCCCACTTATGACCCCAAGCCGGGCTGTAGCCTGCAGCAAAGACATTAGACTCCAAGTGGTTCACTTCTGCAAGAGTGCGCTTAATGAACGCCATGGCAGCCTGTGAGTGACGCGATGAGAGGTGGCATGCCTGAAGGATGGTGTTTGCTTTGAAGGCTGACCAGGTAGAAAGTGGGTCCACACAGAACGGTGTGGCAAACTCCAGTGCCAAAGTTTTTTTGTCCACCCATGAGGAAAACCTGGGTGACGTGATCTCAGCCAGATGAAGTTTGCACCACTTTGGCGCCTGTGCCGCTAGTTTAACAAAGTGAAGGAAATAGACACCATCCTGTGGTCTGAGAAACCGATTTTCTATTGTCATAAAGTGTGCAATATGGGGCTGAAAGTTCAACGGGGCAATAATAAGGTCAATATGGGACATAGACCTCAGCTGACTGTTGTGCACATGGGGACGGTACATGTTGGGAAGCAGCGGTGCATGTTTGTGGAGGGTATCAAAAAGGCCCCAAGGTGGCTTTTAGAACGTGGAGTTCAATGTGCCCCTGCGGGGGGGGGGTAGGCGATGAAGCCAGCAGTTGGTGGCCGGGTTGGCCCAGCAGTTCAGGTCTCCCACCACAAACGGATCAGATGGAAGTGGGAGGGAAGCTATGGCCAAGAGGAATTCCCAGTGAGCCCATGCACAGGTCAGGGCATAAATATCAATGAGAGCGTGCACTTCATTGTCCCATGAAAAGGACACAACCAGCACGTCCATCAAGGTATTAATTTTTAGAAATAATATATAAAACTACAGGTCGCACATATAAGCACCCCACAGTGCAGTGACCAAAAAGAAAGTGAAGGGAGGAGCATGGTTGCCTATGTTTTCTTGGCACCGTGCGGACAGTGGAATTCCTGAATGGCCAGGATGTCCACAGGTAAATTATTTTTAAAAAACTCAGTTTCCTAGCCTGGGATGGTGAGGCCTTGAGTCCAGCAATGTTCAATGTCCCTATTGTGAAGGATCCCCCATTGCACCTAAGGTGCAATGGGAAGGGCCCCCTCGCCCTTCCTGTGCTGCTTAGACAGGTTTCTTAGCAGCCTTGCCTTGCGCACAGGTCACCTGCAGAGAGTAACTGTCCTTAGGGATCGCCTTCGCTGTGGGCTTATTGTCAGATTTTGGGTTTTTTGGGTTTACCTTTTGCTTTGCTGTGCTCCACTGGTGCACCATTGGGAGTCAACAAAAACTCAGGGGGATTGGATCAGGGGAATTGGTTTCGATTGGTGCTTAGTAATTTTGCTCAGGCAAATTTGACTCATCCATCTGGTCTTCAGGTAGGTGGGCCCAATATGATTGGTGAGTGAATTCTTGAGCCACTTCAGCTGCAAATGACTCAATGTCATCCTGGGTCTAGCAGGTGGGATCACGGATGCGGCTGTAGTAGCTCCCTTGGCTGCTGCTCTATGGGCCTGTTTGGCCTTTTTACACTCTTGCGGGGACACAGGTTTACCTGAATATAACACCCCTGTACACCTCATAGGAATGCGGCGTCAGTGTCAATGGCTGGTTCATAATGGGAGCCAGCGCTTCCCATTGCGTTGGGAAGAATTTCATTCTGTGTGATGCCCTCTTTGGAGGGGCAGGTGTGTAACTTATGGCCAAAAGCATGACAGAAGGTGAAGATAGGGGGTGCGCTATCCACCGTAATGCAAAATAGACAGGACTCTTGACCATCAATATTGAGCACTGAAGTGTGTGAAATTTGGGTCAAGTCTTCCATGATGACCGTGGATGGGGTGATCACTGCAATAGATTTGCCTGTGCTAAGCTCTGTCATAAGCATGAAGCACAGCATTTAAAAGAGTGTGTTTCACATAACTTTTAATCCATCCAAGAGGCAACATTTGTGTACCGTACATCCACCATAGTGGGGAGAAAGTCAAAAGTAACAAATATTTATTTAGATTTAGTCCATTAAGTGCGCTTCTTTTTGACCACCCGTTGACCATCTGGGATCAACCACCACACGCACCTGTGCAGCTTCATCCACTGCTTGCACGGTTTCAAACCCAAGGTCTAGCTAAACCTGGGTCATAGAATGAGGTGCTACATACATGACAGATGGGAAGTGTTTGTGTACATCACTACAGAACCTTTTCACAGTGCCATCTAATTAATATCCATAAAACTTGAATCCCATTTTCCACTGACAACAGGGGCTGGGAATTTAGAGCTTTGATGCATTGGTTGCATTTGGTTTGCCAAGCTAAAATCTATGGCGAGATACTAACTGCTGCTTTCTTAGTTTTGTCCTGGCCGCCAGTGTCACCAGGGCATTTCCTAACTTTGGATGGTGCGAAGACCAATCCTGTGCCCTTTTAAAACTAGCCAACCTCTACCCAACATTGGGTGCACACTCATCTCCTCGAAGAGATTATCATACTTACCTAGTCTTGAATCAAATCAGTTGAAATTAGTGATTGCAATGAGAAAGAAAAGTTGACCAGTCTTTTTTAAGTTAGCATGACCCCTGACATTCACATATGAATTTTATTCATATTCAATGCAAACTCAAATGAAACCAAAGAGCAAAAATTTAAACAGTCCAAAAATATTAAAGGGCCTCAAATTGAGGCGCTGAGTGAAGCAAATGTTATCAACTATTCCAACCTTCAAAGTGAATATTATAGCACTGTGGAATAAAACAGGATAATACTGGACCTATAGAAAGAGCTTCTTAATTTAGTATAAATTAATAGAATTTCCCAAGCCATCACCCTCCTTAAAATAATATAAAACCAGTACCCTGCCAGTAGTAGGGTGTTACGTCATTATGTTATTTAAACTAAATAAAAGAAGTGAACTTTTGGAACTTTAAATTTTACTTGACTATATCTTCCAACATTTCATTTTTACAACAAATCTGCTTAGTCCTATAGAGGGGCCTCAATTGTTTGTTTCTGTTATAGCAATGACCCTCTTTTTGGTTTTATAGTGAATGCCACTATCAGCAGAGGTGCCAAAGAGCTTTAAAGAGAAAATTTTTATTAAGCACCCACACATGATCAAGCCCCCTCTTGCACTTATCTTGATGTCAATGTTTATGATCAGAACGCTCCCCACCACAACTACATAAACTTTGAAAAGGAGCTCATAGTGGAAATAGAGGCCATATATGACTTAAGAGGGGACTTATTTGGTGGTGATTACTGAGCACCGCTCAATTACAAAGCCATCATAAATCAAAACATCAACGTTAATCAAGTAGAAAATAACATCACACAACACAGGTGCCACCATCAAGAACCAACACCAACGCCCCATTATAATAAGTGTGGGCTTAGTTGCTCTCAGTCTTGAGTCTAATGTTTAGAGCGAAAACTTTATTCATAGATCATTACTTCGCCTACCTGTTGCCTATTAGGGTCATACTCACACATAATCATAATGGCGGTGCCATGTGGGCTTTAAATGCTATTCTGAGTACCTAAGTACCCCCAATGGAAGCCAAGTATTTGAAAATCTGATTTTATGACATAGTAACAAAGTCATAAAACACTGCAGTTATTTCAATGGTCTGAGATCTAATGAACTTAATCCAGTCTATAGATGAACAAAGTCTGTATGGGTTACTATGTGCACGCTTGACAAGTTGGTCATGGATCACATTGCTAAAGCCATCTTATGAGTCCTTTCCTCATACACCGCTCAACCAGTAACCACCTCCGCAGGCTTACATGCTTGCAATATAATTGTTGTTGAGGTACAACATACCCTTCTGATGAAGTTGACAAGCAGGTATTGGGATGCATGAAGAGCTCAAACTAAGCACTAACCTATGTGTTAAGTTGAATCATCTAAATTTCAACAATCACTAGACCTACTTGATGTCCTACAAGAAGAGGCTAATCATCAGGCGCAGAGATTACTGCATCAAAACTCTCACATAGGAAAAAACTACTATATGTCTGTTCAACATAGTGTCCTTGATAGTTGCTTTCAGAACGTGAGGATCCGATCATAACTGGCCCTAAGTTGATACAGGGCCCCAAAGCACCCAGTGGGTTAATAGGACCTAAGTGTAGCAAAACTTACAATAGGACTAATATTATATGAGAAAAGCTATTTATTAGATAAAGCCTTGAAGTATTTATAGTACCTCAAGGCTAAAAGTGAGCATTAGATAAAGGATTCATTATAAGTGGAAAGTAGATAAGAAGAACGTAGTGAAGGTAGTAGAAGGTAAATAAAGGAATTACTAAGTGCTAGATGCTTATCATAAAGGAAACTGTCAGTTTAGGTTGCCAATACAATAATAATAAAGAGATTTCATATATAATAATAAATAGAGATGTATTTATTTTCAGTATAAGTTGCTAGTAATTATAGTACTTAAAAACACTATTGGGATCAATTTCCAACATATTTGAAACTATAATTCATTCAAAATACTATTAAATATTACCAGAGAAGATCCTTAAAACTTAGAGATAGATTAATTTAAGTTAATGTGGAGCACAACATGGAAATCCTAAATAATTATATAAATGAGTCAAACCCTAGTAAGAGGCTTCACCCACAAGTGGGAGAATCCATACAGAACCCCCTCCAAGCCTCGCCAGGGGTCAAAAGCCAAGAAGGGGGTCATCAGATCCTACAGGTGTATTTTGTTATGAGCACCAGAAGCAATTAAGTTCAGGTGTCCATAGTTTTGTAAAAACAAAGAAAGAGATACAAATATAGCAGGGTTGTATGGGCCAAAGGGAGTTGGCGCAAACACAATGGAGAGATCTGGTAAGAGCCACCAGAAACTGGTACCAGCATTGGGGATTGGCATTGGAATAATCATTAGCAGAATAGCTGTCATCAGGGAGTGGCCCTGGAATTAGGGATTGACCCTGAAAAAGTCATTGGCAGTGTAGCCAGCATCAGGGAGTGGTCCTGGAAAAATCAGATCAGACTGTGATCTCCACCTGATCCTAAACTGAGAGTTTGGTGTGCCTATGGACCTATTCAGCATATCACACTTTCAGCGCCTGGTCTGAGGTCATCTCCTGGTTCATCCTGGTCATGAGAGCTTTGAGAGCGAGCAGGGCCAGGGTAGGTCATCCTGGGTTTTGTGGCCCAGGGTAGGCTCTGGGCTAGGGTCCTGAGGCAATGATTGCTCCTCCTCCCTCCTGGGTTGTAGTTTTCACGGGGAGCTCAGGGGTCCCTGTCAGGATCCCCATTCTATCAGGACGTGGGGATCTAATCCTAACTGGCACTAAGTTGATTCATGGCCTGAAGCGCCTGGTGGGTTAGTAGGCCCTAAAGGAAGAAAAATCTACAATATGACTAAGAGTATATGAGAAACGATATTAATTTGGATAAATCCTTAAAGTATTTATAGTACCTCAATGCTATAAGTGAGTAATAGATAAAAGATTCAGGATAAGCAGAAAGTAGATAAGCATAAGGTAGTAGAAGGTAGTTGAAGTGAGATAAGGAAATTACTAAGAAATAGATGCCTAGATTAGAGAAAACTGTCAGCTTAGGTTGCTGATACAAAAAATAAAGATTTAGTAAATAATAATAAAAATAAAGATTTGATTATCCTTGGCATAAGTTAAGTAATCGTAATACTCAAAATAACTACTTGGATCAATCCCTGATAGATTTGGAGCTGTTAAATTATTTGAAATACTAATAAATAATATTATGATGATCCTCAACACTTTGGGATAGCTTATCCCCAAGTTAATGAGGAGCACAACTCAGAGTTTCTTGATAAATAAATATTAAAGAGTCAAACCCCTAATAAGAGGCTATACCCATAAGAGGGCGATTCACAACAGTTGCCACACCCACTTCAAACCCCACTATTGTTCTCACTATTCTAATGTCAAGTCCTATCATTGAACTTTGTTACACTAGGTTCTATCAACAGCTCATCAACTCCTTGAGACTACTTGATGACTTTGCAATTGCCACATTATTCGCCTCCCTTAACCAGGGGCAGGTCACATGCAGCATGGTAAAAAGGGTCTGAAACATTGAAGAAAGATTATAAACTAGCCCAACAACTTGAAGCACAAATTGGGTATAGATGATCCAAGAAGTTCACCCTAAGAAACCTTACCATTGCCACTAGCCTGTAGCTACCCTGCTACTGAAGGTGTAATCATGTTGCTTATCATGGAATAAGCCAACAATAAGAACAATAAGACTAAAAACAACTCACAGAGTGGGACCAAATATGAATTTCAAACCACCAATGTAGGCAAAACATATGTGAGTAAAAACTTTCACAGTTAGTGACAAGTACCTGGGGTAGACCGCCCATTAAAAGCCAAGCACAAGAGGCCCCTGGAGCCAAAGACAGAACCCTTGAAGGACACCAATGACCTTTCTAAGGTTATTGACCGCAAATGGGTTCTGGCTTTGCCAGTCAGTCCTGAGGCAAATAGTACTATCGTTGTAAAATTGGCGGAATTGTTAAGATAAACCGTAAGGGATTTTGCACAGGGTTCAGCCCACTGAGCAACAGGACCAACGATATGATGATCATTGTCCTTAAAACAACAGAATAAACTATTTAATAAACATGGAGAACTTTCTTCCGCCACACTCTTTTATTTAATATGATAATATAGTGGATCCTCACTGTTCCGCTTTCTTTAAACTATTAACAACCAACCCCTCTTAATTATCTCGCCTCACCTATATTGTAGTGACTTTGGATGATACCACTTCCATGACTTAGTAATTTAATTCTCCATATCTCATTGGTTGTGGCAACTCTTCATTTATTAATTTCATGATTGCCTATTTTGAAGCGATTTACAACAACCCAATATCACCTCATCTAGAGGTGCTTGAATAATCATTACTTATAGTAAGCTTGGTGGATCCTATCCATTCCGCCATAATGTTTTAGGGCTTATCGTCCAGTCATATCAGAATCATGACAACCATAATGGCAGAAAATCTGACGAAAATTGGCATAAAGATTCAAATATAAGCTGATATGAAGTAATGGAAATTGGCCAAATTTGTAAAAATTTTCAATTTTACTAAAAAGGCAAAAACTTTTTGGCAGCGATCAGGTTTCATTAAACATTTCAAAAACAATCATGAAACTTCCCCTTATATTAATACCCAAGCTGAGAAATGCCATGCTTTTCTCAGATACCAATATAATTTTAAATATAGATCTCTCTCAATTCGCCTACTTTTGGTCAAATCTTGATTTGCAAATTTAGTACATACCTCCACTCATCGTCAGACCTCTCTGGTTCACCTATGTTGACAAGCTTGACGCTTTCTGTCCCCCTGTGGGGCAGGGGAGCTCCACTTCCTAGTGTTTTTCAGCCGCCACAAAACGCGTCCAGGCTGGTTCTACTAGCCCTCCCAATTCTTTGGGTCGCTTTGTATCACCTAAGGACCTAGCTTTTTACCATTCCCACACTCAGGCGGTGCCTTGTTGCCCCCTTGTGCTCCCCCGGAGCACCATATAATTTGGCCTTTGGGTTCAATATGGCAAGTGGTTCCCATATTCAGAAAAACTATAATCAAGCTTGTCCAGGGTGTTTTTGGCTTGCCAGCTTCATAGACTTCCGCCCCTTCAAGGGGTATATCAACCTTGGCTTGCCAGCTTCATAGACTTCCGCCCCTTCAAGGGGTATATCAACCTTGGCTTGCATGTGAAGCTGACGTTGCAGTCACAGCTACCATTCCCCTGGTGTTTAAGGGTGTCCCCCACCCAACCACTAAAACCTGGTTGCCCACTTATACCACTCTTGTGGTTCAGTTTGCAGGCCTCCCTACCCACCTCCCCCCAAAATCTTACACAATGAACTGTTGGTTAGTTTGTCAACATATGGTTCAGACCACATCCTGCAATTTGTGGTTCCCAATAAAGCTACCCATTTTTCAGGCCCTCACGCCTTTGAGACCATACACCCACTTTGATGGAAGTTGCCCTCTAAATTCCCCCTTGCACCATCATTACTTCTGCCCTGGACCATCATTTCTGAGCCTGAGTGGATAGTGGGTGCACCATCTGCCCTGCCTGTTTCAAACCGAAACATTTGAAATGCCGCTGTCCCTTCATCACTCATGATAAAGCCCTCATGCCTGACTCCTCTCAGAATTTTCCCATCGCTGACTGGTTACTTTCTTAAACTGAGGCACTTTCCTCCTCACTCCTACCCCAAGCTGGAAGCTGCAACTGGGCCGGTTTAACCCAATTAGGTGCCTTGTCACCAAGACCCTTCTCCTAACCCAAGTACTCAGGGGATAGACTGGACCCCAGTTAATTCTAAGCCCTACGCCCAGCCACCACCCACCACTCCACCTAATACTGAAAAACCAAAGGATCGTAAATTAAAATGCATGGGATTATTTGGAGGAATTTGATGAATTGGGTAATCCTATCTTTTTATTGTCTGAGCCTCCTTTCTTTGAAGAGTTCCTCAGTGCCAACTATGAAGCCCAGTTCCCAAGTTGCCATAATTCACCTCATCCTGGTGCCCCAAATTCTGGAGCAACCATCAATTATTGGAAGAGGCAATTGCTTCCCCTCACAATTATGCGCTCAAACTCACCATAAGTGCATCCATTGAGGTATTGGCTAAGGGCCTTGTTCCACCTCCCGTGGACCCCATGATGACCCTACCCCAAAAATGAGACTACCTCCGCCACTACTCCTTTTCCAACCAAATGGTCAAATCCTTAGCAACGCACACAAAGTTTGGCCCAAAAACACGCTTCATCAAGCAAAATTTTTGAAATTATATATGAAATCCCCTGCGTCTGCATGAGAGCTGAGAGAGACCTTTCCACTTACCTTTCTGAAAGCCTTGAGAAGGAAAGCCATGGTCAGCTCCACTTCCTTCTCTGGACCCTCACTTCCACAATGTGCCTACGCCCCTGCTCTCTTCTTTGTGCACTGCCTGTTCGCCCCAGTTGATCACGACCAGCCTCCCAATCCCCCTTCTCCTCTTCCATGGTTGTATAGAAGTTTCCACCTCTGACTTTGTTGGATATTTTTGGTTTTTGCGTCAATTCAAGTGGCTTCGTCCATCTTGTTTCATTTTTTTGCCTTGTTTTGCTCTTTAGAGCTCAGTAATATCAAACCCTGGTCAGTGTACCTCAAATAAAAAATATAAAAAACAATATAATTTTAAATAAAATTTAGAGTATTTTTGCTTAAGTTTCCCTCTATTTTTAAGGACAATTCTTTATAAAAAACCTTGGTTAAGCCCTACTTTAATGGCTGGACTCCATTTCAAGTTCTGATCTGGATCTCTTGTTGTGCTCATAACTGGCACCCATGAAGCGACCTATTCCACTGAGTCTGCTGCATCATTTTATTTAACTGAGGTAAGCTGAACAGGGGACGGACATTACCAAATATACATAAAACTAAGGGAATAACTGACAAATATAAAATGGGCACCACAGGGTACTCAAGTTACCCCTGTTGCCAGTGGGACTGCCAGGTATGGGGGTTGGTGCACTACTCCGAGGGGGTTTCCCTGCTATGGAGCAGGTGTGAAGGAAAGGGTCTGTTTGGAGGAACCAGAGTGGGAACCATGAATCTATGAGCGCTTTTTTCCTTGGTCTTATATATCCATAGAGCCAGGCTTGGAAGTGCTCCAGTAAGTGGACATGGAATCTGTTAATAACCCCATGAATGGTTGGGACTGTGCCCTTGAACGCATCTAATGCAATTGTGTGGATTGTCCACATTGCAATGTGTATTATTAGGGAGTGGAGGGTAGATGGGATTGGTGACTCGATCTGGAGCGCGAAGATGCTCTTTGATATCAATAATTCCTGTTTGTTTTGGATCTTAAGCAGGCGTGCGACTTCCTGCCATATAGCTTTGGTTGGGGGGCATGTTTCTAGGTGGTGATGTAGGGATCCCTCCCCTCCACATAATGAACATGTTCGTGGAGGGAGTTGGAACGGTCCGCCATCCTATAGGTCCTTCTCAGACAGCGCCAGGCGTTTGCTCTTATCCTCGGCTGTAGGAGTGGGTGGTGAGTCATTTTCCACACTGCCTTCTGTGTGGTTAAATCATAGGGAATGTCCAACATATCTAGGTATTCTATCCTAGCTATGTTTGGGGTTGTTGCGAGCATATCTCTCTGGGGGTGGTTTTCTGGGTTTCTTAATTTAAATTGGGGGCTGGGTCTTCCCCTTCCCTGTATAGTACCCATGTTCTCTATGGTACATCCCATACGGCGGATAGTTCAAAGGATTTGTTTGAAATGAGGGGAGGTTCCATGCGGACCCGTTGCAGTAGGGTGCTTGGCAAGGTATGAAAGTAGTCTGGGTGGACTATGTGGGTTGGTTAATTTGAGCGCCTGTGCAAAGTTAGTCCTTGCTGCTCTTGACCAATGTTGTTGCGGGAGGTCTGGAGCAAGGACTTCCTTTATCCAGGTACCTAGGATGTGATTGGCGTGGCTCTCAAAATTTATTAGTCCCATGCCTACGCTTGAGCGTGGGCCAAATAGTGTTTCCATCCATATAGGAGGGTGAGAGCCAGGCCACAGCCAGCCCTGGATAAGCGCGCGGATTGAATTTATAAAGATAGGTGAGAAGGCGATCGCGTGGGCCGGGTACCATAGTATTAGGAGGATGAGAGAGTTAGCAACTGTAACTCGCCCTGTTAATCCTGGGGTTTTTCCCTTGAGGGAGGTGACGCGTTTGGATACCCTTTGTAACAGGTTACTTTTCATTGTCTCATTAGCATATCCCCCTGATTCTAGCTAAATTCCAAGGTGTCAGACAGGAGTGGTGTGGGAGGCGATGCAAAGCGTAAAATAATTGGATTTTTTCTTTGTGTGTTGGTATGAGGTTATAGTGTTGTTGCCCAGTTGTTTGTGTATTTGCCTAAGAGGATCATTTCTGTCTTTCTTTTGTTGAGCGATGCATTGCTCACCTTGGAGTACACCTCTAGAGTGCGTTCCAGCTGTTGGGCATCTTCATTGTTTGCTATACCTGCTACGCAGTCATCTGCAAAGGCCAGTATCTTGACTGTTGGTTGTCCTTGTGCGGTTATCCCCATGAGATGTGAGTCAGTTACTCGGAGGAGTGGGTCAAAGCTGAAATTGTATAGTAGTGGGATGAGGGGATCCCCTTGTTTGAGCCCTCTGTGTGGTTTGATCTTGTTTGTTAAGAATACAGGGCCGCATACAGCCATGGTTGCATATTCTGTTAGGAGCATCGCCCATTTTATGAACCTTAGTGGGAGTTTGAAGGCATTTAGACATTCTTTTAGATATGGCCAGCTAACATGGTCATACGCCTTTTCCTGATCCAAGAAGACCAGGGCACCGGTTGCTTTAGATTGGCAAATGTTTGCAACAGGAAAATGTTGTTCCAGATTGAACACCCCTGGTATAAACCCAAACTGGTTGGGTGATAGGACGTCAGATGCAATTGCACCTAATCTAGCTGCTAAAATTTTTGTTAGAATTTTTGTGTCAGTGTTGGAGAGTGCAATTGGGCGCCAGTTGGCCAGGTCCAACTTGTCACCCTTTTTATACAAGGTTATAACGTAGGATTCATGGCCTCCTGGTAATAGGCGTGTTTCTAACAAGCACTGGTTCATAGACACCAATAGGAGGGGGCGATTTGTTGAAAATATTTTTTGTAAAATTCGTAGGGTATCCCATCATGTCCTGGGCATTTCCTACGTGGTGCACCGCGAATTGTCTCCCAAAGCTCCTCCCATGATATTAGGGATAGTATGTTGTAATTTTGTGGTGTACTTTGTATCTCGGCAGTTTGTATAAATTCTTTAATTTTTTGTGAATCTGTTGGCAATTCACAATATAATTCGGTGTAATAATGGTGTACTTCCGCCTTGACCTCCTCAGGGTCAGTTGCCACAGTGCCATTGGTCTTGTGGACCTTTGTGAACGCGGGCTGGTTTCCACAGGAGTGGAATTGGTGGAAAAAGTATGTCAAACAGGTTTTGCCTTCCTTTATGAACTTACCTTTGTTCAATACTTTGATTCTGTGTTGGTGTTCAAAGATGAGATTGTTAAGTCGGGCAGAAATTTCTGCCCACTTGCATCCCCACTTGGGGCTATAGCCAGATCTCAGAGTATTTATCTCCAGGTGGTCTAGTTCCGCCAAGGTACGCTTGATTGTGGCCGTATCCGCGGTGTACTTACGTGATGCAATATGTTGGGTTTTGTTGATTAAATTCTTTTTGAAATTTTCCCATGTTCCAATGGGATCTGAAGTGAATGGGGCTGTGAATTCTGGGTTTGTAGCCTCATTTTTGACCCAGTTGGATATCTTGGGCAATTTTATATTTTCTGGGTGAAGCTTTCTCCAAGGCGACACCTGTGTGTGGGATTGGGTTGGCACTAACTGCACCGTAACCAATCAGTGGTCAGAAAAATTGATCTTTATTGTTGTAAATTTGGGAGTCTGTTGCATCATATTTCGCTAATTTTCGCCATAGTACCTACCCATACTCCCTCAACTCTCAGGGACTCTTCTCTATGATAGTTTTCTTCAGTTTCTATGCGTTATTCTACAAATATATATATATATGGTAACAATATGGAGATACCCTTGGACGTTGCTTCCTCATGACTGGTCATTTTGCCCTATTTTAACGCTTTTTCCTGGCGCCTTCCCATTTGCAATCTTTTGCGCTCCGATTTCCATGACCTTATCTGAGAAAGCCTAGACTTTGTTGTGAGTTTCTTCTCATGTTGGGTTAGAGTCATCCCAAACCTCTCAGAGTTTTACCCTTTTGAGACTGTTCATTGGGCAGGTACTGTTGAATCCCTCCTGGCCTTGGTGTTTACCTTCAAAAAGGGTGTACTGATGTTGTTGCGCGGATCCCCTCACTTAAGAAGCTCATACAATTTGCAGTACCTGCCACAACCAGAATAGCACTATCCTAATATCACGACTCAAAATTGAAAAAGGAGATCATTAGCATGTTCTCCAACCTTAGGGCTCGCCGTAAGTCTCAAGGCAAGGACTTAGCTGACGTTCTCCTTTAGTAGGCTGCTTCTAATGAGATTTCCTGAGGGAACTCACCAATGGTTACTCGCTGCTATTGAAACTTATAGATCCCTCCTGGAATCTACCCCAGCATTGGAACCCTTTGTTAAGCCCCGCAAGTTCTCTCCTGCTACTTTTGAGAATTTTAACTCATTTGTCTACTTGACGCAAGGAGATCTCACTACTTCTTAGTACTTGCGCCTGTACCAAGAAAAGGCATCTCTCAGCGTAATAATTCTCTTAACTGATGCCAAAGTTCAAAAATGAGCTCAAAGCTGTAAACTAATGGAGAGGTCAAAAAAATGAAAAGATGGAACAAATATAGACTAATTTATTGAATTGAAAAGCATCAATATTTGTAGGGCATGTGGGGACATTGCTCTCAGGGACCAACATGGCCCAGTATGATCAGGATATTTCACTGCCTTCCAGTTCGACTGCCTTAGCGGCACCCTCATTGTTCTGCATTGTCCTCATTACTTCAGTGGTGGGGGCCGCGCATCTCAAGATTTGGGAAGTAGGGACAGGATTCTTGAAGGTGTCTCTATTGATTCTTGTACATGTAATGCTTCCTGATTGAATTTCATATTGTTATCTTCAGGGTAAAGTTTTATTTGTACTGGCTCGAGAGTCAACCTACCAAAGCTCAATTTGGGGGTAGAGATTTGACTCAATCATCATCTCAAATACTGACAACGCTCCCCTCAAGATCCTGTTAGAGGGGGATATAGGACTGAAGTAATTGGATACGTACTTGATTTACCACTGTCCCCTGATTGACATTGGCAAGGGAGTACTCCAAGTTCACCTTATTAATGACCTTATAAGGTCCAGACTAAAGAAGGTCAAACTTGCTCTGTCGACGTCTGGGTCAATGGTGATTAAGAGAATGAGGTCACTTAATTAAAAATTGGCAAGGAGAGTCAGCTAGAATTAAATCAGGATGTCTCCCTTTCTGTGGTGATGACAATGCCTTATATGGCTAGGGCTTGAATCCAGACAATTTTATCAGCTAAGGCCCTCATATTTGTTCAAAGTTCTCAGGTATGGAGGTATTGAGAAATGGCTGAAAGCTACTTGGTAACTGGGAAGCACGGCAACATAAAGCTTTCAAGGGGAAATCTTTATGATCTGATGGTAGCTTATCTAGTAAGCAAGCAAAGTGCTGGGTAGATAATGGTCCAGCAATTAGGGTTGGAGCAGCCATCTTCTGCAAAATAGAGACAAGGGATCATTTAGTACGTTCACTGCCCCATTGGTAAATGTGCTTGTTGGTATACTAACTGAATGATATTTCTTGCATATTACTGAAATTAGTGTATTAATTAATTAAGGATGATTACTAATTAGTTTTTAATTTCAGCAATAATTAATAATATAAAATCCATATTTGTGCTCCCCATTTGGTTGGGTTGAGCTTTCTCAATCCGCAAGATCAAGAAAGTGTTGGGAATCATCCCTGACAGAAAATTGGAGCATTTTGACACCGGCAGATTAGGCTAAGAATGTCAAAATGCTTATAATCATCAATTAGGACGGCGGATTGATTATTTGACGTCAAGGTTGTATCAAGAAAAACTTCTGAAAGTTATTTGTGTATTTTGGCACTCACAACTAGTTCTGAGGATGTCAAAACATTCAATATTAATTAATAGAATCAAATCGCTAATTTGACTTCGTGCAACAATTTTAGATCATCCCCAATGCCAAATTGGAGCTAGTTTGACACTGGCGACTTATGCTGAGGATTTCAAACACTTAAAAATTTATAATTACAAAAATCAGATTATAGTGAATTGAGAATCAATATATCTATGGACGATTGAGGATGATAAGCTAAGCAGGGAGAATCGCCATTAATTGAGATGATGAATACTAAGCTGGGAGAATAGCCAGTGAGAGTGCTGAAAAATGCCAGCAATGAGTTCAAATGATGCGGATAGGAAAGAAATGCCTATAAAAAGTTTATCCTCCCAATTAATAAAATATTTTTCGTTTTCCTAAATTTATTAAGTTTTTAGTGGACAGAGGTTAGCTTAACTAATAGAGGTGGTACTGAAGATCCCCAGAGGTTAGGTGTTAGGATAAAACACCTGGAGTGGTCAGCGCAACCATATCTTAACCATGACCTGGATGAAAACCCTGTAGGAACTTGGGCAACCAGCAACAACAATGATAAACTGGAAGGATTGAAGGGGAGGGACCCCAAGGTAGCTAATAGAGGCCGCTGAACCACAATTGTAGGACAAGTCCTAGGAGAAGAACTCTAAGCCATAAAGAGTGGGCAAGCCTCAGAAGGAGAAGTTGTTGGTCTTATGGTTTGGTGTGTTGCCCTGCAGACATGTAGGTAAAGGTCATCAATAATGGTGAAAGAGCAAGGGTAAGCAGTCTTCATACTGTTTAGCCTGGCACACTAATAGAGTCACCTATTACTGAGATTAAAAATTCTTAACAGGGTTGTAAGGGGCGGTGAAACTTTGGTTAGTACCAAAAAATTGTGTAAGTTCTTGAACTACCTGAGAAGTGAAATTTAACCCATTATCCGAAAGTAAAGCATGGGGCATCCATGCTGGGTGAAATTGATCAAATAAGAAGATGAGCCATGAATTTTGCAGTGGCAGTGGGGACAGAAATCGCTTTGACCCATTTAATCAAATGGTCCACGGCTAGGCGGATATATTTATGGCCATGCAGCCAGGTGGGAAGAGGGCCTACTACAATAATGCTGATGATATTGAAAAGACCTGATGGGGCAACAACTAAGTGCTGATATCAGTGACTAGCTCGATCTTGAAACCAACATGTCATACAAGCTTCCAGGATCTCTTGGATGGTTTCTACCATTTAGTCCCAGTAACTAAATGTCTTTAGCCACTTGTGAGTCTTCTTTACTGCCACATGTTCACAGTTGCATGAACCTCTAATATAACGTCAGTTCAAAAGAAGGGCGGTTGTAGGGGAGCCATTTATTATTGACCCTCTTAAATAACATTCTTTCCTTGATCTGAGCGTCTTGGGTCATTTTTCAGAGTTCATCTTAGATTTCAGGGGCTTCCAACTCCAATTATTCTGGTAGCAGATTAAACTGTACAGTCAGTCCTTCTCAGGGGTCAAGGCAGCCAGCACTTGCATCTAGAGAGACCATTGGCATTCTGGTGACTCGCTCCTGCATAATGGACAATAATGAAATTGTAGATCTACAGCCTTAGGGACCATCTGTCTAACTGGCCATCCAGATTTCATTTTTCTGAAGCCATTGGAGCAAGGAATGGTCAGCGGCGAAGGTGAAGTGGGTGCCATAGAGGTAGGGATGGAAGTGTTTGATCACTAAAAAGACAGCCTGGCATTCTCGTTGGGTGATGCTATAATTCCGTTCAGCCTTGCTCAATTTCTTGCTAAAATAAGCTACTGGATGATAGACCTGATTCTCATCGTTCTGGGTTAGGATGGCCCCAATGGCAACATCACTCGCATCCATGAATAGCAAGAAAGGTTAATAAAAACGCAGATGAACTAAAATGGGTTTTTATGAAAAAAGAAATCCTCAACATATATAAAGCCTGTTCATGTTCATGCCATTCAAAAGGCACATTCTTTTTCAGGGGGTAAAATAGGGGCTCAGCTAGGGTGGCAAACTGTAGGATGAATTGATGATTATACCAACCATGCCAAGGAACACCTGAATATCCCTCAGGTTCTAGGGGCACGACATCCTTTCAATAGCATTGACTTTATCTGGAATGGCTTGATACCATCTTTTTAGACTTTGTGTCTGAGGAACTCTATTTCTGATTGGAAGAAGATCACTTTGAAGGTTTTAGTTTTATTGAAGCCTTCCTAAGATGATTGAAGACTTCCCAAAGGTGCTCCACATGACAATTGAAAGTTTACAATTAGATGGTGATATTGTCAAGGTATATGAGGGCACAAGATAATTTCAAGTCCTCAAGGATCCTGTCCATGGCGCTTTGGAAAATGCCAGGCGCGTTAAAAGGCCCTGGGGAATCCTTAAAGGTTTAAATAGCCCTTTGTTGGCTATGAGCGCACACTTGGCTTGGTCTTTAGGGGCGAGCTCCACCTGCCAATATCCACTAGTAAGATCCACGCAGAAAAGTATTGTGACCCAGTGAGCAAGTAAAGAGAGTCATAAATATGGGGCAAGGGACAACCATCTTTCTTGGTGATAAATTTGAGCTGGCGGTAGTCCAATATCACCTGATGGCTGCCATCCTCCTTTCAAACCAACATTAGGGGGGAGGCCCAAGGGATGCGCAAAGGCACCAATAGTCAAGCTGAAAGTAGTTGGTTGAGTTCTACCGCCACCTGGGCTTCCTCAACCTTACTTTTTTGGTAAGGTCAGGACCAAAAAGGGGAGCGTCCCTAGTCTCCACATAATGTAGTACTCCACTCATTTTCCTAAAATTGTAGGTCAAGGCCAAAAAGTCTGAGTAATCCTCCGATAATTATTGACCTGGCGCTGTTGTTCCCAGTGAGCTCCTTTCAGATACAAGTGTCATCTAGAGCTACTGATGGGGGTATCTTAAAGCCAAAATTCTTCAGACTTTCAAAGCTGCAGACATCATTGAAAGCTTCTGTCAGTAGGAAGTTAACATAGGAAGCTGGAGTATTAGGTCCCACTACACTAGGTTTTTCAGTAAGGGTAGCTAATAACATCAATATGGATCCAGAAAAGGCGGGATCTAGAATTCCCAGACAGGTTATCTAGACCCTGGATCTCAAGCAGGTATCTGGAGGGGATGTCAACATGAACCCAGGTGTCAACATTAACCTGTGACTTTGGAGGTATAGTGGTTAGTTTAGGTAGATAGATTGGCATGCCTTTGTGGCCATCAACTAAAGGTGGGAGTAACCATACTTGAGAGCCCTGTTGGAATTTAGGCTTTTTGTTAGCTTGCTAATGCGTTCTAACACCTAGTTTACAACAATTATTTTCAGGAGAATTAGTTTTTCAACTGCAGGATAAATATATTGTAGGGGGTTAATTGACCACTTATATTTTAAACTAATAATAAATACCCCAACATAAAAATTATATTTTATATGATCTTTTATTAGTCACCGCGCGGGTTAAGAATTTGAAACCTCTCATTATCTTGTTTCTTAGTATTTAATTATATCAAGGCTCAATGTTTAAATTAGGATATGCATGTCCAAACTAGGGAAAATGGGAATTTGACCAATCTGAGCTCTTGAAAATTGCCTTACTTTGATGAAATGACCAATGAAGGGCGATGGAAGATAGGAAAAAACCATGAGGAAGATTAGTATTTTACTTAATCATGGGGTGGGAAAATATTTGAACCTTGCTGGACTCTTCCAACCCTATAAAAGGGGCCATTCTTCACGGTGTAGGTTAATGTTAGATTTTAGGAATTTTTTTGGCTCGCTGGTGCGTTTTCACACCTAAATTACAACAATTAGTGCATTATAAGTTAATTTCTCTACTGCGGGATAATTGTTCTGTAAAGAGTTAATTGACCACTTATAGTAAGATGATAATAAAAAAGCAACTAAAAGTATTATTTTTTTATAGGGATTTTATCTGTAACTGCAGGGGTAAGAAGCAAACCCTCTCAATATTACCACTTAGTATTTAAACAATATTGAGGTTTGATGTGAGATCATCGCAAAGTTTGGATTAGGCTAGGATTAGCCAAATTAGGAAATATTAAGTTTTGGCCTATCAAAGCTCTTGAGACTCACATCGCTTAGATGCAACAGCTGATGGAAAGTTGGTTGTAGGTATGATATTCATGAGGCAATGATTTTATATATTTGATCCCAATCATTGGGGGAGAAAATATTTTCACTTGGTAAGACCCCCTCCAGGCCTATAAAAAGGGCCAGTCTCTGCGTTGGAGTTTATATAAATTGGAGGTAGGACATGGGGGGACCTCATAATGGCTCTTCAGATTCTGCCGCATGGTCAGTACAATCTGACTGCCCAAACTTGTATTATTTGCTTGAGTTTTAATAATAAAAGTGTTAATCCAATTTTAAGGGGTCCACCAAAATTGACCAGGATCTTTTGGCCAATTTTATTTCTTACTTCATTCAAAACACTCTTTTCACAATATTGGACTTGTAATTTTCTGACAGTTGAACTAAATTAGCTGTATGATGAGGAGGGCTCTCCGAATGGCTCCTTTGATTCTGCCAAAATTTGGAGTAACCCTGCTACCCAAACTCGTACTATTTGCCCAAAAAGTATTAAATAAGGTATTACCCCAATTTGTGGGGTTCCACCGAGAATCAGCCAGGGTCTTTTGGCCTATTTTATTTTTATCTTCATCCAAAACGCTCTTCTCACAATATCAGACTTTTAATTGTCTGACAAACCCCTCATGTGATACTTGAGTTGATCAATTCGGATCACACTCTATAATAAGCAAGTCCATGCCTTGACCTCCATTTTGGAGTCATGCAAGGTTTCAGAGATTAGGGGAACCTGATGTTCCAGCACGGATAGAAATCCCTCATCATAATGTACTACCATGGATTAGTCCCAGAGACCTGAGTTCCAAGAAGAAGTTCATATCTCAGAATATCCAATGCAATGGCGGGGGTATTCATGGAAAGCTTCCCAAGATGGATAGGCAGGGAATAGTAGGCTCCTATGGATCATGTACACTGCGGTATGGCCGTGCCATATTCCAGGTAATATGTTAAGTATGGAGCAATCTTGATACATTTCATCAGCTTGGATGATCTGACATTCATAGGGGAACCATTGTCAACATTGATGTGAACTAGAATTTTATGAACTTAAACAGCAATGTGTATAGCCAAACTCACAAACTGCGGAGGTAGCGTGAGAAACATAGGAGATTCATCAGAAGAAGAGTTACCAGTATCAAGTTCTTTATTATTGAAGGCTACCAAAACTTCTCTTTCAAATATGATAGCTCCAGATTTTCTAAAAGCCATGGATGATTCTTGAGGCGAGATAGGGATGTCAGCATAGAGCGCCTCATCCTTCATGCTGACGGCCCTTTTCTCGCCTCCTCAGCAAGTTGTTTCCAGCATGTCTTGCACTGTGACAAAAACCATTGCAGTAAGTGCATCAGGTTCAAGAATTCTTCTGGCTTTTGATGACATGGACCCAAGGAAGGTTAGTGGAGACAGAGGTGGTGGCCTTAAGATGTAAGGTTTCGCAGGAATTTCATTGAGTGCCCTTAATTTCCTGAATGAAAGTAAAACCGTTCTTCTAGATGATCATGTACATCGAGAACCTTAAGATAAGACCCCAACGCGGAGATGACAGCAGTTATGACGTCATCCAAGGTGATGCGGCTTGTGGTTACTAAGGGCTGCGATTGGGCATTAAAATGACTAGCAAACTCCACAGGGCTATCTCCTTTGTTCAGGTGAATACCCATGAACGTTTGTTTTTGATTGGCCAGGGTTTGGTTACTGCCAAATTCTTAGGCTAAAGTGGCATAGATCTGTTCCCACGTGTGACATTCCTTTAGATGGGGAGTCAAAACTCCTTAGTGGTGCTATTCAAGCAGTAGTGGATATGCTTCACTTTTTTTAGTCAGTAGCCTCTTCCATGGAACTCTTATATGCATACAGGAAAGAGGCAATACTTTCCTAGCCAGGGGTAACTTCTCTTTAAAACTAGATTTAAAATTAGTTAAAAAAGGATTGGAAAGATTATAGACACCAAGGATTAGTGCATGCTCAATAAATATTAGTTTCCACATAGTCACGTGGAGCCTGATGATCCAATGGTCATCTTAGACTCTCGAGGTCCTCTTGAATATTTTTATTTTTGGTTTAGGGAGGAAATAAAGCCCTTGTGAGAAATCTGTTCTTTTAATTCCTGGATGTCAGCGCATTGAAGAAGAAGCCGGTTTTTAAGATCTTTAAGTGGGTGTTAAACCCTCAGAAGGTTTGCTCAAGCTGGGAAATGTGACTTTCAGTGAGCTTGGTGAAGGCGCTAAGATAATCCAATTCATCTGACAAAGCCTCAATTGAGACCCTAGGGTCAAGAGGGGCTCCGTCAACTCAGAGCTTGCACCCTTGGGCCACATTAAATATTTGATCCTGTAAGTTATCGAGGGCTGCCAAAACATCCTTTTTCCAGGAGTTGTCAGTGTCACCAGAAGTAGGCACTTCATGAGACAGAAGGCCCTTGAGACCCACGGGGACCTTCTGGACCCTAGGACCTTCAGGCCCTTCACTCCTGGAGGCGAAGTCATGAAAAGCTAGCTCCTGGTAGTGCTGCTGAAGAGCCCTCACCAGGCCCTCAACTTAGTTGAGGCGTTGATTCCAGGAAGCCTTAAGGAGCTGTAATTTCTGGCAGAGATGGTCCAAGAGTTAGCACAAAATTCTGCTATCTGACATTGCGATTTGGTTTTGGGCCTTATTGATTAAATAATGGTTATCAATAATGGCTTCTTAATTTTTTTGGATGAAGAAGGAGGCTGCATTAAAGAAATTGACAATGTGAGAGCGTAAGGTTTGTGTAAACCCTATTTGTTGTGAAACTTATAATGGTGAACCTGACTACTTGTAGGAGGCGATGGAGTGCAGGATGGACAAATTCCTGAACATAAATCTCAGTCCCCAAAGGCAATTTTCCCACTGGTACTTATTCCGAAGCATATAGATCCCACATAACAGAAGGCACCACAGAAGCATGGGAGTGACTGGAGCGACCTCCCACAGAATAGATGCCATTTAATAACTGTTGAATAATTTCGTTAAGGATATCATATTGAAGTTGATAATGATCACCGTCAATGGAAGTTAGAATGATTTGAAACGTGCCCCCAAACGCTAAGCTTTTGGGTTGCATGGGTGTACTTCATGTCATGAGGTACTAACCTGTCGAGTGATGCTTCTTAGCGAATCAACAGGTTGATTTCTTGACAGCTATTATTCTCTATTTTTCTTGATAGGCGTTTTCAATTGTGTTATTGGAGCCCCCTATAGTGAGCACCACTTTTCTCAGCGCAATAGTTCTCTTGACTGTATCCAAAGTTTGAAAATGGGATGAATCTGAAAACTAGTGGAGAGGCCAAAAACAAAAAGATGGGGCGAATACAAACTACTTTATTGGGTTAAATGGCGTCAATCTATATAGTACTTGTGGGGACATGGTACTTCAGGGACTTTTGTGTCCCAGTACAATCAGGATCTTTCACTGCCTTCTGGATTGACCACCTGGTCAGCACCCTCATTGTTATGAATCATCATCATGACTGCAGAGGCGGGGGCTGCGCCTCTTGAGGATTAGGAAGTGGAGTTGGGATTCATGAAGATGTCTTAATCATTTCTCAAGCACATGATGCTTCCTGATTGAATTTTGTATTGGTGCCTTCAGGGTAAAGTTCCATTTAAACTGTATCAAGAGTCAACCTACTGAGGCTTGAATTGGGGGCAAAGATTTTGACTCACTCATCATCTCAAATCCCAACAGCATCAAGCCTGGAACCTCTTAAAAAGTTGAAAATGGCCCTCTTCCACAAGTCCCTGGATAACACTGGTGCTGCCCTTGGCATATGGGGCAACCCTCCCCCTCCTTATCTGGGACATGATCCATCCTATGTCCATGCTTTCTTACAGAAAACGCACTGATAAACCCAACTGTACCGTGGAACTTCAGATTTTATAGCTTATAAACTCCACTTCTGTTGTGCACTCTCAGAGGACTTATCTTGGTACACCTGATCCCAGTAAAGTTTCAGTCCCATTTAGACCTATCCAACTGAGGGCTTAGCTGAAATGGACACCTCCAACCTGATTATTGGATTTCCACCACTGAACTACCACAGTACTGTTTAGGACCAACAGTGAGTTCACTGGAAGGTGAGACTGAAACCTCCATAGGTGGGGGTCTCCTCACTACTGGCCCTGAACCGCTGCGCTCCAAGGAGTATCCCTCACTTTTTTCTTCAAAATGGAGGGGGCTAGTAAATCTAACTCATTTAAAGCAGAGCATTCACTTTACTATAGCTTTGGAACCTCTGTTGCCATTTTAAACCTATGCTCCCTGTTCAGCCGGTCGCCCCACTTGTACCAGTTAGACAATTCATTTCAATTAATCCAGAGTCTCCTTTTTCTGGCGAACTTTATCCAGAAACGAGTGAATATCTATGAAAATATGATTGAAGACAAACTCGCCTTAGTTGACCCTTCAGAAGTTTAGCTGTCCTTACTGGTGTAGTTTCCTGCGACAAGGAACTTCCCCCTGCTGATCATAGAATGTTAAGCTATCCACTTCGTTTAGATACCGTGGGCAACTCACTGGCAATGTGAAGCCATACTCTGTTAGATCCTCTGAGGATATCCTCACCTACTCTTCCCCCTCTGGGCTTGGAGCTATCTTATTATCCATTGGCTCCATAAAAGATAAATCCCCCTCTGCGTACTTCTTGTTCATAACTACTTTCATAAATGCTGTGAAGGACTTCCAAGCGCTCATTTTGGTGGACACTAACGCTATTGAAAACTTCATCTGTCAAGAGCTCACGGAAGCCCTAGACATTCCTTAGGGGATGGTCATTTTGTAAAAAGAGGGGCGTTTCAAGCCATCCTCAGCTATCGTGTACAACCACCTGTTCCTTTGTTGAAGGCAATGGACACTTTGTGGAGAAATTCTCATAGATTAAAAACTTCTGTAGACTGTTATTCTGAGTGTTGGATGGTGGCAACAATTTTATATATTCACTAATATCATTGACTCCACCAAGCATGCTAAGTTCCCTGGAGGGTCAGTTACCAAACATTGTCTGGATGAAAGCGCTATGACTTGCCCAAGAGAATGGGACCCTCCCCCAAGGTAGGCCTAGACTCTATCCAATAGACTGTCACCCCTTCTCCTGCACTTATCCTGCCTGGGTGCATCAGGGGTTATGCGGACATGTTTGTACCACTAAAGCTCGCCTACTCCCTGAGCACACCAAGTTTGATTTTTTAATTCAAGTTGACAGTTGACATTGTCAAGATATCCCTACCATATATCCCTTGTCCTTGAGGAAGGAGGACTCTTAGACGTTTTGTTTGATGATATGCTTTTCAAGAGTCAAATCTTAAAAACCTTCGCCTGTGTGTTCCCTACTTCAATTTGTTGAGAAATCAGATGGCTCCCTCCGTCCCTGAGTTGATTATGGCAATCTTAACAACGTTACAGTACCTGACCCCCATCCACTCCCTCTAGAGCAACATATCTCCCGCTACGTGGAGAAGGCTAGCGTTTCTTTTTTTAGTACTAGATGGTCCCAACCCAAGGG